>VXBB01015517.1:607041-643644 GCA_013399915.1 Illadopsis cleaveri
TAATTTTGAGCTTGCATATTACTAGTTCTAAGCACACTTCATACCCCATCGCGAGATCTGGGGTTAGCAGATTACTTCAGGCTGCCTTACCTTCACTGCCACATGGAGCTTGGCTGTTTTCTTAGAAGGTCCTGATGCTTCATAAGTCGTACCATCAACATCTACAGACATTGTGAAGACGGGGGCATGGACTGGACCAGACTGTGACAGCAGCTTATACTGAAGCCCTGGCCTGATTTGGTTCAGCCTCATCAGAGCATTCATGAGATCTATTGCTTTACTATCTAGTACTAGTACAAGATAGTAGAAGGGGTAGGGGAAGGAGGGGAAAGGAAAATGAACAAAACAAGATGAACAGAAAAATGAAACAGTTTGCATTTCAGTGCCTTCTGTCTGTATCAAGGAGCAAAACCACCCCTCAGCCCCTCATGAGGGTGAGGAGAGCCATAATGCTGTTAAGTCTTTAATAAGCCATTCTAATTTGGGAAAACAACTATAATGACCTGGTTTTATATTAACACTGTTCTGTTGCAGCTAGCTGTTTTCCTCCTGGCTGCTGTAAAAGGAGTAGCAAGTTTTATAGCTAATGGGGAGCCTGATCCAGAACTGGCATCCAAGTAGCACAATGAAAATAGCCCCCAGAATGACTGCATCCCACAATGAATGGATCCCAGCAATGCCAAGAGACTTCTAGTCTTGTGCATATGTGCAACATTAATGTTTTGCATATTACACATTTTATTTTCCTTGTGGGAGATCTTGAGAGACCAACACCTAACTCAGGAAGGGGAAGAGTGAAGAGAGTGTAATCTTCACTCAGCAAAGTCACTGCAATACTTTAAAAAGACACCCCAAAACAGGGATGTTACCAATAAAATACCTCAGCTGCTTGGGCAACTTCAGTTCTGGTGTAACTTGATGGATAATCCCATTTAAAAATGCAAATCATTCAGTTAGTAAAGCATGTCAGGGGAAATTCAGATGCACAGAGATGTGTTTGACATTCCAAATGTGGGGTGATAGAGACAACAATTTTGTTCCAAAGACTTTTTCACATGCTCTACCACACCAACACAGAGAAGCAGCTTTTAAAGCAGCTCCCCCTGTACAATAGATCTTTGAAAACAGAAATGGAGAAGTGCTGCACTTACTTTTCCTCAGATTACGCTTCATCTTTTTATTTGGATCTTTATCATCTCCAACACTGTCTTCAAACGGTCTCTTCAGAGCAGATGAGCCTGTACCTAGGGTATAAAGTTCCTTGTAATACGGATATGCCATTAGGAAAACACGATCCCACAGCAGGAGTCTGATTAGTCCCACACTGTTCCTTGCTTGTTTATAGAGAAAAGAACTCATCCATCAGTCACAGCTTTCTTATTGCTACATGAAAGCCAATACTGGTTTACTGCTCACTCTACCAGGCCTGGCAGGATCTCTGTCCAATACCAGGTCTGGGATAAGGACTGCAAATTTGCAGTGTTGTTTTCCACATTTAGTCTAAGCAAGACCTCCAACAGTATTGTTTTTACAAAAAAATACACATGGATTTTTTTTTAAATTAGATATATGTTGTTTACTAGGAAGATTTTTTGCGTAATTGTTATTATGGACACATATTATATACTGTTTGACATATCTACAGTCTCTCCTTGCCAGCATAAGAATCAAACACTACTTCAGATGCCAAGGGACTTTGTGCTTAAAGATAATCATCTACATTATGGCTGTTCTGCCCCTTGTCTCTTGGTATTTCTAGAGAACAGAACTTTCAGATTTTATTCTCACAATGAAATATTTTTTTAAAAAATCACCCCACATATAACAAAGAAAAGCTTCTACTTCACATTCACAGCACATAATTCAGAACTTCACCCATTCTAAATTAACTCCTAGTTTACTGCCCAATTAGTGACTTTTGGAACAAATAATACCTACCTTCTTTGTCAGTTACTGACCAGGAATATTTCTGAAATGACTTATTTGATGGGAGGGGATCCATTTCCAAAACTTTATAGATCTGCCCAAAGGCTGATAATCTGAGTGCATGCTGAAAGGGACAGTGGAAACACAAATTAATCACAGCAGAATTTCACCTCAGTTGCCCAAGTTTTTTAGTAAGTCTTTAGACACAAAACTACTTCTGTGGTTTTGACAGACAAGAAGACAGCTTTTACAGCTGGCCTCAGCAATAGCTGTGGAGAATGCTAATGTCTAAAAACATAAAACTCATGAATTTCTGTAACACAGAGTGCAGGGCACACTGACAAGGAGCCCACCCAGGGGCTCTGCTGAGAGCAGAGGTGGGTGCACAGACATCCCACTGCCGCTGCAAGGATAAGATTACACACATTTAACTCTTGCACTCCTGAACTATGGTTTAACCTTTCCAGCATAGTGCAGCATAAGAACTGTCAGGACTGCCACGAAAACAAGCGATCCTGGCAAGAGAATAAATGGTGCTAATGAGCTGAATTCCTCACAGTTGCTGCACACACAGAGTTCCCTACCTGAGCACTGTGTGTAATGGCTTCTTTTTGCTGAACTGTCATGTAAGACAAAGCGTCCGTGGGCTCGCGCTCGCAGGGGTCGTGCAGCCCCGGGCCCCCTGGCAGGGAGAGGAACGGGGATTACTGAGGGGAAGAGCAGAGTGTGCAAACAGAGACTGACAGAGCAGCTGAGCCCAGCTGCTGCAGAGTGGGCAGCACCCCTTCTCCAGCAGGGAGTCAGGCCTCACACAATGCAAACTGACCCGAGGTTTTACACTGTTGCAGTGGCCACAGACCTTATCAGGGTAAACACTGCACGTGGGTGATAACGTTAACTGAAATCAGTAGGTCTGGAAGAAAACACATAATTTGGACAGATATGTAGATTTCAAGGAATCTGTAGAAACCAGATAATCATTAAGACTATTTACCTGCAGCCCCTTAATGAGGTAGGGGTTAATTTATAACAAATCTAACATTCCCCGTTAACTTCTCCTGCAGTGGCAGTATCATTCACACAGTGACCACTGTGCAAAATCCTTTCTTTTAATTTTAGAGAAAAAACCATTAATTGCACTCCATGGCAGGTTTAGCGTTCACGGCAGGCATTCTCATATAACCCTAGAGCAACAGCTAAATGTTAAGGTGGGCTGCCCATCCCTTTGTGTTCCTGGAGTTCATTTGGCCCCTTACCAGGAAGCAGAATTCCAGATGCCAAACACTCCATCACTCGTCGCAAGGCTTCCCCAGCGCCCAAAGGTCTATTACAAGTACCTATAGATTTTTCACATATAAGCTCGAGTGGCTAGAAGACATTAAATTATGATTAGTATGGACACAAGGGTAACTGTGACTGCAGTTAAAAATGGGGGAGCAGAGGGGATGGACATTCACATCAGGTCACTTTGTAATCCACTACAGGTCTAAGGGACAGAGACCTGCCCCAGAGGAGGCCATGGTCTTGGCAGGGCACATGTCTTTGTCCTCTCCTCTAAGTCACCTTTTGAGGACACCAGATACTCTCCAGTGTCTGCCCAAAAAGTCAAAAAGGAGGGGTCTCTAAAGTTAAGCCAGATGCGTGTTCTCCTCTCAGAGGGTTTTCAGTTCCACACAAGAGAAGCACCACCTCTGCTGCCTCACATAGTCTTCCTCTCCAGGCATGCAGAGCAAACCTGCCCCAGGAAAGGGCAACAGCCGCTGGCAGGAGTGGCATTGTCATGGGAGCAGGATAGTTTTGGAAGACTAAACGAGGGATGGAAGGCAACAAAGTGGGAGTCTATTGCCAATCCACCGGGATGTGCAAGGCCCACAGCAGCGTGTCCCTTTCCATGGGATCAGTGTGTCCCTTTCCATGGGATCAGCCTGTCACAGACTCAAGAACTGCTTGCCTTCTCTCCCCTACACAGGGAGCAGTTAATGGGGAGCAAAGGAACAGGGGTGGAAGGAGGAGTCTCATACAAGACTCCGCATTCTCCTGTGCAGACACTGCTACAACTCTCAGGAGATCTGAGCCATGACCTTGTGGCCTTCAGCTCTTTCTGTACTTACCCAGCCTTTCAGTGGTGCCCATGTGGGGACTCTGTTGCACAAATCCCGCAGAATACGAAGGACAATTACACATGATTTTAGTCCATTTGCCCTGGCCTAAAACAAACAAAATGATTCCAATACACCTGCAAAAACCTGGTCTTCAATTTTGCTTTTCTTTTTAAATGCACAGAGTCCTGGGATAGATTTTGTTTTAAATTATTATTACTTAATACTTAATCAGCTTCATGCAAAACAAAAACACTTATATAAAGGTAACCTTGAATTTAGAGAGATGTATAAAAAAGGCAGCGAAATGTCAAGATTGCTTTTGTAGCCTCATGACAACTCTGGACCAGCTGACTGTCTCCCTGTCACGTTTGCCCTCGCACAGTACAGCACTGGGTTGGAATTCTAGACCTTTGCTCTAGGAGGGACTAGTCAGAAATTAAAGAGGCATTAAAATTAAAACTGTCTCAAATTAAACCTCGCAAGGCTACAATAACAACAAGGTAAGAACAAAGAGCCAACCTGAAACCATTTGGCGTGCCGCAGAGACGCCAAGGCCTCCAGGCATTTCTGCCTGTCCAATAAGTCCGGAGGATCTTTCATCGCAACATTATCTACTGGTAAAAATGGGATAAAAAGAGACAGATACAATTTGACCAAGGGGTTTCTGTCACAATACAAAAAGAGCGGCAGCATCTCAATGAGATAATAAGACTCCCAGAATTTAAGTGCACGGTGTTATTTAATTTAAACAAGCCATTAAAGGTAGTAAATGTGCACGTGTGCAACAGAAGCAAAGGCATTCACTCCTTGTAAAATAATAGTAATAATAAAGATGGCCACTGCTACAGACAATCTGGGATCTTATTAAAAATGTAGAACACATTTCAGGGCAGAAAATAGCTCTATAGCACTTTTCCTTTTTTTTTTTCTTTTTTCTGTTGGGATGTATTGGGCTTTTTTTTCCTCTTCTTTGTGACTTTTATTCCACAAAGGTGGCACAGAATTTCAAAGCTTCTTTGGACAAGAGGAATATATTCTCAGGGGGTAACAAAAAAAATGTAATAGGTAGAAATTAAAATTACATCCATGCAATTGTTGAGAATTCCAAAGAAAAACATTGAATATATTTGAAATATTATTGCATGAACAGTACTAGCCAGTATAATTCAATGAAAGAAATATACAGGAAATTCTAGTACAATACTTCAGTTTGATTCGTCTTTCATATAACCAGAGCATATGAAAGAGTGGGTTTGGTAACTTCCAGGTCATTCATGTATTTGAGAGGAAGTGCCCTCATGTAAAAGCTTCCCAACAGCAACTGAAACCAACAGAGGAACTCAAAGATGAATTTGAGAGACAAGACACTGGTATTTTTTGTCCAGGTTTACACTTTTTTGCCTTCCCCCCCTTTATCAACCAACTTGTAACAACAGCTTTTAGCAGCCACATCCAATTCTACATTAAGGGGAATTCTCTATCACTCCTTTCTTCTGTATTTATTTTATTTTAATCCAAAGGAGTTTGTAAAATCCAGATTCTCTGGAAACTCTATATAAATGACAGATTCTACATTTCTGTGAAATCACATTACAAAGATACTAGTTTTAGCTGATGTTGAGAACAACTGGAATAACAAAATGAATCCATGGCTTAGGTAAAACCTTGAATGTGACATTTTCCTATGAATACATAGTTACTCTTGACTTAAAAATAAATAATTTGGAAATACACTCTCTTCATTATTCATAATGGTTAATCCTCTAGGTCTTTAGAGACCTTTGCAGAGCTGAATGAAATACTAAATCCATTTCAAACTGAAGACTCTGCTAGATACGCAAAATCCAACAAGACCTCTAAAATACCAGGACAGGTTAGGAGGAAAAAGTACCATCAGTTTGTTAGTGCCATTTCCAAGGATATTCTCATAGGTTCCCTTGAATGGGATTGGCTGCATAAGCAATTGCATCTTTAATGTTAAGGCTGCCTCTCCTAAGCCATTTCCTGGGAAGGTTACTGTGGTAAAAGCAGTTGATGTTATGATGAATAAAAGAGCCCAAAGCAAAAAATCCCCACCAGTGTAAAACTGAACAGGACCAGTATCTTGTCTGACAGGTGATGGTTGCAGTTCACAGCTGCTGACTCAAGTGCTATAAGCTTCTTTTCTAACCCCTGTGAACTTCACAGCAGATATTTGCATTGTTTGTTATTGCCCTCATCAACAGCATTCCAGGATTGGGATTAATCACTCCTCTTGTCTGTTTTCCAAATGAAAGCTGCAAAGTCTCAAAGCTCTGGCTTTCTTTGAGCACAAAAGGTCACTTTGGAACACAAGATTTGCTTTGAAATTTCCTTTGCAGTTTTGTTGTTTTCAGGAGTGGCATTTGTGGCACAGCATTACTCAACATCCATCTGGGTAGTTCTCTGAGAAAACTTCACTGCAGACAATATAAACATCTGCTTAAAGCTCAAGTATTGTATCAAACAAGTACTGTCAATGAATGATCAGAATCTTATTTTAAAACGTTAGAAATGGCAAAGGTGACTGACTGCAAAATCATTAATTTTTTTGCATTGAACTGAGGCTCAGTGTTGTATGAGGCTTTGCTGAAGAGTGTTGCAGCAACTGATAAAGTAAATCAGTTTTTTTCCTTTAAACTACAGAGCAAACAGAATATGTGTCACCTGTCATTCAGGTGAACCAAACATCTCCTAAGACTTGTTTCAAGAATTTAGAACCGTACTTTTTCTTATAGACCATTTTCCAAGGTCTAAGTTACAAATATCTTGGAGAATTTTGCCAATTGCTTGTTCAGCCCCAGTGTCCTGATGTTGCAGTCTGCCAACTTTTGGGTGCAAGATTCATTAAACAGAAAGATGAAGAGAACAGGCAGTGAAGAGGGCGAGCAGCTTGCAGCGGGCTCCCTTCAGACCCCCTCGGGAGAATGGCATGTTTCTTCATGCTCTGCCAGTCAGGAAAGTGAGACCAAATCAAAATTTTCAAATGGGATTGCAAAGCTTTCCTTTTTTCCTTGTAGTTTTAACAAGGGCAGTGATCCAAGGAGTTCAGTAAAGAGTAAATTCTGAAGCCCTGATGTTAGCTCACACTATGCAACACAGAACCAATCCCTCAGGAATTCTCTCCCCACTGCTGTAGCATTCTCTTCACACAGGAGCTGCCAACTCCATTCATTTGAGCCATATGAGGAGCCTTGTCTTCTCCAGAGGGGAGGGTAGTCTGGGGCTTGCTGCCTTTCAGAGGCACTTGGCCCCTTGGGAGCATCACTGGCCATATCCTGCTCCAGGAGCAGCGGGACTTCAGCCCCACTTTAGTGAACCAGCTTGTCCGTAATTACATAATTTGTTGTTTCTGTATGCTCAGTAACAGCAACTGGTTTTCAGGATACAAGGTTCTGGTCTGGAAAGCCCAATTTATATTTGATGCTGTGACTAAAAATTCAGTTTATTAAGTTCAGAATTAAACTGATGCAAAATGTAGGCAAATTTGGGTGCTTGACTTCTCAACATGAGAAAGCAGAGCTTTATAGGTAGCTATTTGTGAGAAACACCAAAATGCACACACACACTGGGCCACTATTTATTTTTGCTAAGGAGCAGCAAAAACAAATAGGACAAACACCACATCTTAAACATGAACACTTTTCCAAAGAGGTGGGGACTGAAGAGAAATCCAGGAATGTTTTTTGATACATTCTGACATCAGGGCATGAAGGCACACACAGCATTCCTACAGAACAATGGGAGCACTGGTAACGAGGGCCATTGGCCTGACCTGGGTTGTTAGAGGACAGATTAGTGCTAATCCCACCACAGAAACCTTGGTCAGTTTTCCGAAGGCTCAGGAAAGCCTGGGCCTATCTTACATGGAAGATGAAAGGCAAGTTCAGCAGTATTTTGAGCTCCTTCAGTCAAAAGAACGCATGAAGCCAACTGACAGGTTTTTTAAACTGCATAGGGAGTGTATTTACATTTGGTTAATACTGTTCAGTGGTAGTGAAAAAATATGGCAATGCTGTGGAGATCAAGGTGTTTTCACCAGTTTCTCCAGTTATTCTCCCTTGATACTAAACATGAAACTTTTTTGGTCTGAAACTAAGTGATTCCAATCTAAATGGTTGGAAAGATTACAAAAAAAAATGTATCACTCCCCTTTCAACTTACTTAGTGACATCTGCATAATGCTCCATATACCTTGAAAAGGAATATGATACATGTCTCTGTTCTTTGTGATGAATCAGTGCCAAGGAACCTGGACTTTAAAATGAGATCCACGACCCTATTCCCTGTCCTCAGCAGCTGCACAGAATGACAGTGTTATAACCACTTCAGGAGAGGTGGTAAAACCATTTTAAATTTAAAAAATATAGTAGAGACCTTTGAAAATATTTTAAGATGCTGAGAAAAAAAATAGACCACCTAGTTTTAAGCATGAGAAAGCATAAAAATTCCAATCCTCTTTTAGTTTGAAATTAATTCAGAATTTCCTGGACTTCGCTGGCATAACAGCATCAGTTTTTACAAGAAAATACTTGGGCAGAAGCCTTTGTGTAAAACTGTATCCCCTTATGGGAATCTCACAAATCCTTCATTGGGATTTGTCCTGCACTTTGTGCTCTCTCATGAACATGGATGAGCTGCAGCAGCTCCGGGGCTGGTCTCAGCATCTTGTGGGAAGCTGAACAACTAAAGCAATATGCAGTTTATTTTTAATGGTCTTGGAAACAGCATTGTTGCTAATTTGAGAGTAAACAGCCAGTGTAATTAAGGGATCTTTGCCATTCATCTGTTCTGTAAGATTTTTCTGCATTCAACTGCTGCCAAAGTGTTACATGTCACTTGGAAAGGGATCCTTCCTGCCATCGCCTCCAACAAAATGAGGAGAAACTGACCAACATTTCTCATCCCGTTGGTATTCCATGTGGGAGAGGGAGGAAGCAAAGGACTTGTGGCAAGTCTAGAAATGGGAAGAGAGCGACAGGGAGTTCCCTAGCCCACACGGGCCCAGCTGCCTCAGTTGTCATGACAGAGAGTGGCCAGTTGGTCAAAGGTCTGACATCATCCAGTGGCAAAGTTTCTAGGGATAGGTTTGGGAAGCGGAAGCAGAAATTACTGAAAAGATTTAAAAAATACAACAAAGTATGGCTACATTTGCTCTTCTCTATTGCTCAGAGTCTGTTTCCAGCCTCACTGGTACTACAGGCACCATTCCTGCAGCATGGGCACGGAACTGTGTAGGACACCACGGTGAGGGAGAAGGAACGGAAAGGACTAAGTGACAGTTCTCTTGAACTATTTTGCTCTAAGGACATGAGGTACAACGTTCAATTCAGAAGCAAAAGTGCTGTATCACAGCACCATAACTTCAATTGTATCCCAGTTAGGAAATTCTTAAAGCCAGAAACACACACATCATCAATCAATAAAAACTGAGGGCCAGGACGACACACTGGCGAGCTTTGCAGGAGAGGGCTTTTACAGAAAGAGAAACATTTTTATGAGATTTTCAAGAAACTGTGAACCAATCCCACTTGACTGACTTAATTTGCAAACAAGACTGTGCAGCGCCAGGTGCTCAAGAATTAAATAGCAAGTCTGAAAGAAAGGAGAACTAAGATGTAATTGTATGTCAAAGTTAACACTGTAGGAATATTGCTTGCAAAGGAAAACTACACATATTTACATGAAAATTAAGTGACTGCTGTCTTTTTAAAGCTACAAATAATGTAACTCATGGTGGCAATGGCCAGTCTAGTCAATACATGATGCACAATTAAAAACCTACTTCCCAATTAACCCTGTGCTGCACAGTCGAGACATTTAGCTAGAACAGTCTTAAAACCAAGTCAAAACGCTCTGTGTACCTCCTTCCTTCTTCTCTGCTTCATCTCGGATGAGAGGGGATGTGAGTATCACCTTCAAAGTGAGCTTGGGCTCCTTTGTGTTATGGATAACAATAGCTGCCTCATTTACATGCTCCTCCACCAGATACTTCTCTTCTGTAAGTTTCTGAAAGTCACCAAGAAAGATTTCAAGACTCTCCCAATCCATTGAAAAAGTGAAGAATCTGTGTATGTGCCTCAGCTAATGAGAAGACTACAGGGCATTGCAATAACAAAGGCGGCCTTGCCTCCCTCATTAGAAACAATTTAAAACATTTCTTTTTGTAGCCAGTGCTACAACTGCCTTACAGTTTGCTCCATTAATGTGCACTGTATCAGAGTTCTCTGCAGTGATCTTTCTGCAGGTCTTTCAGCAGCCCTTTGGGACCTCTCTCACCCTCCAGAAGCAGAAGGGCAGCCACAGATGGTTCAGAGGCCTCCAGCCACTCCTTCTGTGTGGAGTCTGGTTCAGCAGACCGTGGTTAGGATGTCTATTCAGACCCCTTCCCTGCTGCAATCTGCTCTGCAGCTCCTTTATTGTTGGGATGAAAATGGCTGAGCATCTGCTCACCATGAGCCTTCAAAGCAGCAGAGCAGAAGCTCTGAGTGTCTGTGCCTCACTTGCTCCTTTTGTCCACTAATGGGCCTAAACCCTCCTTCGTCTCCAGCATGTGATCCCTCTGCACAGCCTCTCCTCATCCTCTATGCCCACAACAGCTGGAGCATTTCCTGAGTCAGGGTACTCTTCCCTCATCTTTTCTGTAATCCCTCACAGTCCTTCCCCCCAGGATCTTACCTGCCTGTCCCTTCAATTTATTCAGTCTTCACATATTTTAATTATGTCTATTCTCTTATTTTATCTCACTTTTTTGAAGCACATACTAACTTTTTTTCTCACTTTCAACCCTCTTCATTTCATGCCTCACTACAAGGTTTATTCTTTAATATTCAATACATCTCTATCATTTTCAAACAAGTAAAATTTACTCTTTACTACTCAAAAGATCCTTTGCATTTTTAGCTATGGATAGGCCACATCTCTAGGAACAACATCAGCTCACTAAAACAAGCCCTTTGTGTGAGAAAATGAATGGTGAGAACTAACAGTTGTCAAGAATGGTAAAACACAGGGAGAAAAGCAGATCAGGAGAAAAGCAGATTGAGTTTGGTTGTGGTTTGGAGAGGGGCACTTGGCAGTGGAACATTTGAGGGCAGTTCCTTGGCACCGGTGTTGGTGAGTCTGGAAGCTGGACTGATTCCTCAGCCTCAGAGCTCTGTCACAGAAGTGGTATCCCTAAACAAGCTGCAACTGCTTCCTGCTGGATGCCACTATCAGGATTAAGTAGCCATAAATAAAAATAATGTGAGCTCATGATTAACATGAGCCCAAATGAGTGACCACCTACAGTGACATGTTCTCACCTTGGCAGCACAGAGGGGTTTATGTGGGAACAGCCCAAGCAAAGCAGCTGCAATGGGGAACTGCAGGTTCAGGCAGGGGACAACAACAGGGACTGAGTGACACACTTGAGCAGGGAAGATTTCTGCAGTTCAGCTCATGTTGGGTGAGCAGAGCGCCCAAACCCACCCTGGGTTAGTTACACACACAGAGGCCAGCTGCCCTCCCAGGGAACTGACAGCACAAACAGGAGTAGGGCAACACCAGCACTAAGAGGTTACATTTTGTGAGTAAGGACTTCATGTCACCACATTAAACATGTTGCATGCCCCAGATGCCGTCCTAGATTCAGAGTATATTCCTTTATATCACTTGTCTTTCTTGTTGGAACAAATTCCAGCCTTTCCCCAAATAGCCCTTGCAGTGCTATCAGCCATTGTGGGAGGACTGCTCCAAATGAACTCACCTGAATTTGAGCTGGGAGATTGTCTTTAACGATACTCAACAAGGTCTTTGTGGGTTTTTCTTTGCACATGAGAACCAGCTCCAGATCCATATCATCTTTGATCAGCAAGCCCTTTGCAACCAAACCAATTCTCATAACGCCACATAACGTCCGACCACCTTGATCCCTGGAAATGAAACAATTTAGGGTAATTAAAAGGGGATTTTACTCTCCAGCTACAGTTCAGGGGAACGTTTAAGAGCCACAGTAAAGAATTTTCAAAGCTATATAAGGACACTGTGACAAAAGCCAGTTTTGTAGAGTAGGGTTGTTAAAGCATGGAGTAAAATGCAAGAAATGCTTCTTTGGCAGGCCAGCACCAGCTCTGGTCTCATCCAGTTGTCTCCAAAGCATTTACTGCACACTTGGATTATTTTTTTATAAAAAATCAGCATCTATGTGGGGCTGAGTTGCCAGCTGGGCTTAAACTATGGCAATAATGGAAAGTAGTGGAGGCTGAGGCAACTTTGTTTGCTGGATTATAAACTTATTTTGTGTATCAGACTGCAGGAGCCCCCAAGCACATGGCTGCCAATTTGCACTGGTGTGTTCCAGGGAATTGTATTTGCTTCAAACTGCTGAAAAGTTTGTCTGCTAAATGCAACTTCACAACATCACAGTAAAATAAGCAAAGAAATGGAGAGCAGCTGCTACCCACACTGGGCTTATTGCCATTCCCTGCACACCCCCCACGTGCTCCCACCTCAAAAAGTCCAAATATATCCCCCTCCTCCTATGAACATTCATCTGCAGCAGACCCAGGTAACAACACTACGACTCTTATTTGGAGGAAAGGAGCCTTTGAGAGCAGCACAGGGACACGTTGTGAGCTGAGGCTTCACTCACTTGGCAGTGCCTTCTGCAGCTTCCTCCTTGGCTTCCACATCACCCTCACACTTCGCAGACTTGTTCTTTTCATCCATCCAGTCAGACACATGCTTAAGGGCACATTCTACTGTTGACACCATGTTCTGGACAGCTTCAAGCTCCTCTGGAGATGGATAAATGGTTGAATGTTTCACCATTACGTGGCGGTCATCATTAGCAAAAGATCGGATTGATCTCTGGCGGAGTGGAAAACAGGAAGAAAAGAGAACAGTTATTGGAGTATTGATAGGACATAGGACATTGCCTGAATGGGAACCTGCCTGGCAGGGAGGGTGCAGACTGGGCATAGCGTGTGGAAAGGAGGGTGGGCAAGGAGAGGTGATAAATTCCTATTTTGTAAAAGGCATCGATACTCTCCAAATACAATTTTGCATATTCTGGAAGGGCTGAGTGCAGCAGCCTCTCCTCTATTTATGCCAGGGACAAGAGCTGCACACCTTGGAACAGGCAAGGAGCCAATCCCTCACGGGTTTGCTGCTGCTGCAGATGAAGTCACAGGCAGTACAGAATCGTGAGAGGCTCAGCCACTGCACAGGGATTTACAAAGGCATGAATGAAGATGAGAATAAAGATAAAGGGTAAGAGACTGAAAGTTCTTTTTTAAAAACATTCAAATGAATAGGAAGATATTAGAGTGCTAATTTAAAAAGTCTGCATTGAAACTCAGTCCTGAGTGATACTGCTGAGGGAGGTAAACTTCATTAGCTGGGTAACCTGTACTAGGAAGTTTTGGGTTTGCTGCAGACTATTCAGGTGAGACATTTTTGATCTAAAAAGTGCCCCAGACCAGCTGTGATCACAGCATAGACCTGTGGCAAGGGCAGCAATAAGTCTTGGTCTCTACAGACACATCAGTCATTGCTGAAAGCCTCCCAGAGCGGAATCACCAACCAAACCCCTCTGTTCCTCCTACACCTTAAGCACCTTAATTAGGTGTCATTTTCACCCCTACTTCATGGGTTTGTAGGTGTACCCACTCCTAAGCACACAAAGGGCCTTTGAACAACCTCAGAGGCCTCTGGGCTGGATCCTTATTGAGGAACTGTCCGTGATTTCCTGGTTTATTGCACTCCCTGTGTCTCTTCCATTGAAGGTCATGACATCATTCCCTTCTAAATTTTTGTGTTCCTACCCAGATGGATAATTTGGGCAGTGACAATTCATCTGTCAGGGGCTGGTTTTATCCCCTGCAGTTTGATAGGCTGCAGAATGCTTCCAGGAGGTCCCTCTTGTGGTTATCCACAACATGGATACAGCCAGGGTGCAGGGAAACGGCCAAGCTGCATTTAACAACCCACCCACCATCTTCTACCTTATGAAATGTCAGTTACAACAGTGCAACAGAAACAAATTGGTAATTCCTAATTATGAGACACATTTTCTTTTCTAATGAAGGGGGGCTGACAAGATCAACTCCTCATTACAAGTCAGGCCGAAAAGAATGACAGAGTGGGACACTATTTAAAATATAATATATTAACAACTCTGCTTTGCAAAGTGTTCTTTCTCCCTTTCACTCTGTAACTGGTAAAAGTCAAACAAACATTAGCAATTGTATTTAAAATTTATTGCATTTATTTTCATTTCCATTTTCTCAGTAATAACCTTAGAGGGCTTAAAAATATATAAGTATGTTTAAACTGCTCTCCACTCATATTGTTCAGGAACTGAGTAGGTTTATTGCCTTTTTGTGAACACATTTCAGAATCTCGCCATCACAATACTTCATACTTGCACATCTTCACAAATCCCACATCTCAGGCATTTCTGTTTGCAGCCAAACCCAGGCAAATGAGAAGTGACTCCTCACTTAAACCATGCACACCAGGTATATTTGGCTGCACACGTTTCATCTACACTGTCACGAGGTGTGCACAGAGGCACCTTCAATCACACACACATGGATGTCGATAATCAAAACTTGCTTTTGTGAGGTAGAGGTGGAAGGGGAGTGTGAGCATTTGGTAATGAAATCTGCAAGTTCAAGGTCACTGATGCTGTTTGCTACAGCCTGCTAATGCCAGTTTTATTAGAAAACCTTATGAGCATCCCCTTCATTCGTATTTAATAATTCATGTACTGCAGGCTCACAAGAACACTCTCTGGCTTTAAGAGGCTGACAATACATCAAACCTCACTTGCTTTGCTCAAAGCACACAGTACCATCCCTCAGTTAGTGCAAGGTCAGAAAATCCCCTCTGTTGGGTTTGATCAGGCCCATGCAAGCCTGGCAGCAGAAAACACTTTTAACGCACCTCTGTGAAAGACAACAAATACCTACCATGGTTTGTTAGTGTTTCAGCTCTCTCTCCCTCCCTTTCTCTTTTTCCCTCCTCCTTGGTGTCTTTGCTAAGCACTGTTTTGCCTGACAGAACCTCTTCATAAGCCTCTCAGTCCCTTGACAGCTCAAGAGTTCATACAGCCAAGATGCTCTGGGAGTCACTTTCTCTAATTCACCTGCAAAAAAGAGAGAAACAGCTTGAAATCAGCACTGGTGGTGTGTTGATTCCAGAAGTGCTGGATACAGCACATAAGGCAAACCACTGATCAGAGCACCCCAGCTTCCAGATGGGACAGTCACTGATCCATTTATATCTGAGCAAACAGATGTCACTGTGGAAAGCAACTTTTTGTGATGTGCCCACACACATGTAACGACTTCCCCGTGCCAGTTAGAGCTGATCCCAGGGAGCTTTGTCAGCCACCTGGCAATCCCAGCTTCTGGGATGAGGAAGACAGGAAATCCAACATGGCAAACATGCTCTGTGTGAAACCAGCTCATGAAGTCTCTATTTTTGTGTCACATGCATGCTAGGAATCAAACACACTACATTTAATCACCAAAAAGTAATTCTCTGTGGAAATCCTCAGTGCAGCCCTCGATTCTGTGTCAGATGCTGCACAAGAACCAAGGCTTCAGGTTGCAATAACTGCAAGCTGTTATTTAAAGACAGACAAGCACATTCTAACAAACTGCAGACGTCAGACTTGTGAGGAGCTGAAATCACCCACACTGCCTGTGCTGCCCATGCACTGCCTTTCCCAGCACACAGCATGGAAAAGATCCTGCAAGAGCAGCCTTCTTGTACTAAACTGGGAAACAACACCAGCACTGGCAGCATAAGACTGCAAAGAAATGCTCTGTGAGAGAGAAGAGCAGAATAACAGAGCAGGTAATGTGAGAGAGGGAAGCATAAGCTCACTGCACAGCAAGACACTCCAGTCCTTGCAGAAAATTCCTGTTTTCCATTCACTACACATATTGTTGCATCAGCTCTCCAGCAACGTTTTGAAGCAATTGGAAACCCAGTCAGTAAATTTCTGCAGATTCACACACACACACAAACTGTTTTCCTTTTCTCCTGTATGCTGACCCCTCTTCTCCAGCAATGTTTTGCATATTGTGTGTCAGAGAAGCCTGACATTGTTAGAGATTAAAAGCATGTTTGGCAACAGCAGAGGGATAGGTGAGATGACTTGAAAGCTGAGGAGATACTTAAACCTGTGATGTGACAGGGAATAATTAAAATGTTGCATCCCACAGAGATTTGAATGTGACAGGGGAAAAGGTAACAGCAGATCCTGCTTCCCTATTTCCCTGGTTAGGAACAAATTAAGCAGGTTTACAGGACCAGTAGCTTTGGCAGCAAGGACTTGATAGTTCTTTGTATGTCACACCACTGAATTGAGGACGTAGAACTGGGTAAAACAAAAAGCCAGACAAGAACACTGTGCAGGGACCTGTCTGCTCCAGCAGCTGAAAATTGCCAAGGAAGAAACCCCAAGGGAGTTAAGTGCAGTCATACTAAAAATACTTGGGAAAAGCAAGCTAATGAAAACCCTGACTGACTCCACTTCTCATCACAGAGGCTCTGTGCCCACCAAGGTGTATTAACACTCTACCAGAATGATTCCCAGAAGCAATCAATGAACGGGATGTTCTTTCTTTTAAGAGATTCTGGAAGTCAGACAGGGGCAGCTGGGAAGAAAACTAAGCAAAGATCACTGCTTTGGCAGTATTTATTTTGTGAAGTAGTCATAAGCTCCTTCACATTCACCAGCCTTTCACCATCTCCAGAACCAGCCAGACTCTTTACAAGGTCCTTCTGCTTTTTAATAATATTAATAATAACTTGAGTCAGCAGATAGCAAACTAGAGAGACTTTTATGAGACACATTTCTAGATAATCTATTTCAAATTATTTCTCTCTCCCAACTGAATTCCAGCTATCTTCACCTACTCTTCTTCCCTGTCACTCCCACATTTCACATTTTTGGTTATCTTCTGTGGTAGCTGTAACTTGGCAATTCCAGGCAGAGAGAAGGGCACTGGAATGTGTTGCTGACTTCAGCATAGGCCCAGTACAATGTCTCCAGACTCCAGCCTGGCCTCCCTCCCAGGACTATTGCAAGGTGTTGCTTATCAGCTCGCCCAGGCTGTGGCAGGCAGATGGACAGAGATAGCTGGCTGAGCAAGTTCTGGTGCTCAGTAAGTGCTGAGCAGGCTGCTGTTCAGAGGGCAAGTCTGTGAGAGCCTCCCCAAGCTCTGCACTCACTCGCTCCTCTGTGCCCGGGGCTTCCGCCCAGGGTTCTTGGAAAACCCAAAAGGCTGGAAATGAATGTCACAGCCACAATGGGGGTTAATCTCTGCTGGGATGATGAAGTGAAAACATCAACACCTCTCCTTAGCACTGTGTGGAGCAGTGACCTGTTTTCTTGGTTTCAAGGCAGGTTCAGTTTTCAGTGACAAGTAAAGGCTGTTGGATGAAGGTATTTATGAGCTCTTTACCTGCCCTTTTTTTCAGCAGTGCATGGCTGAAGTCAGGGCACAGACAGATTAATTACAAAGGAATCTTTATTATAAAATTCAGAAAGCTGTAAAAAAATCCTGAAAATTGAGTCAAAGCTGATACACGATGTCTTCCAAGTCATTAACATCCTACGAATATTTCAGAAACACGCATAGGAGTGAAACCCTAATTTAGTTCAGACTTTGAGAGAACATTTTCAACAAAAGCACTAAACAGGAGGGAGTTTACTATAAAAGTGCAGACACAATATAAAGAATAAAGTACATTTGACAGCACACAGAATTAAATTAAGGAAAACCAAAATCAAATCTGCTCCAACCATATGGACTAAGGCAGCATAACATAGCTCAGCACCAAATACATCAGAAAGCATTATGTGAAGTGAGCAGCAATTCCATAAATCCAACAGCCTCATTCCACTACCAGACTATAGCAGGATATTTGCTCCTGCACCCTCAGGAAAGTAACAGTTGATGCTCAGACTAAAAAGCACAATATTTAAATGTCTGGCTGTCTTACCTAGGGGCAGTCACCCACTCTTGCAAGGAAACTTGTACAGGAAGCTCCTTGCACCAGTGAGACCTTGGTGACCTTGAAAAAGTCACTTTTGGTCTGCATCATGTGCCTCTAAAGTGTAAAACAAGAGTAAATAATCTCTGTCTCCAAACCAGGTCACAGTGGAGCTGTGCCGAGTCTGCAGTGTGGTTTAAAATCACTGGGGATTTGACACATTAGAAATGTTATTAAAACACCATGACAGTGTAGCAACGTTTCCATTAAACATCCCATCCTTCACAGAGGAAGTTATGCCTTGGCTCAAGACAAGCGAAAAGAATTTCAGATGAGGCTTTTGTAGGAGGAGATATTCCTGCATCTGCAGCTGCATTCCCAGGGGACAGACAGTTAAACAGCCAGGGGTGCTGAATATGCTCAGCTACCTCTGAGTGCCTGTGAACAGGCAGGTGAAAAGGCAGGAGAAAGAGGTACTTGCATTCCATGGGGACTGAAATACCAGAATTAGGGTGCTCTGAGCCTCTAGAAAGGAGACATGAACCGTGTCTGGCACCTCAGTATCCCCTTGCAGCAGCACCTTGCGCAGAAGTGTTACTGGTGCAACAAAGAAAATTGGGGTCACTGGACACCAGAGCTCCAAACCCCTCATTTCAGTGAGCTGCTCTCCAGGCTCCTGGCCAGGCCAAGTAGAGCACCATGAAAATTGGTTTTAAATGCTCCATTAAGAAGGCACATGCTAATAATATTCAGCTGAAGCATTAAAAACACCCTCCACTTTCTGAATCTACCCCGACACCAGTATCTGCCCAGGAGAACTGCAGTTTGCAGTGTGCAGCAACCCAAGAGCAGAGTTTATACTGACAGGGCAGCAAGAACAACAGGAGTTGCTAAAAACAAAGCAATGAGTATCTAACACAGCCCAAGGTGTATCACACACAGTAATAGAAAATAACTGGAATTTATACTGGTTTTTGTTACCTTCAAAAGTCAGAATAAGAGGCTTGCAACTTGAAATTGGAAGTTTATTTTAGCCTCTGCTTTGCATTCAGGAGACAGGTAATTTTTCATCACACCACACAAAGTGCTGCTGAAAATATGTTGTGTTTTTCTGCAGCAGAATTTTATTGCTGGCCTTCTGCCAAGAGCCTTTCTGGCAGCATCTCCCACAGTTGGAAACTGTGTATCTGGGTCAGAAAAGACAAGCCGCTTTTCAGAACAGCTCAATACATTTGGCAGAGATGCTGATATTGTAATTGAACTCTTTCAGCAACTCTCTTTATGATGTACCCAGACACCAAACAAAACAAGATCTGCAGTGTTGATTAATGTCAAAATAACTGACAGAGAAATATCAAAATAGTTTTCCCTCATGTTAAAAGTATCAACAAACCAGGGGGAACTGATAAGAAATACAATTCATGAGGATTCAGAGAGGACCACAGGGCAGAGAAATCTGCAAAATATGACTGACCTGTGCCTTGTGCAGATATTCACTATTTAAAATCCCAGCTCCTTGTATGGAACTTCCCCCTTCCCACCACACAGAGAAATCCTGGCCAGCAGCATTGTGGAGAGCAGTGCCCCGTAACACTGGGACACACATTTAACAAGGTTCAGACTGCTTCCAGCAGTATGCTCAGCATCCAGTTTCACCTGGAGACTGTGTACTCACAAGAGTTTTATTATTTTCCATGTAATGCATTTCCTGGCAAAGTTGCATCTGGGATAACCTTTAGAAAGCTGGAACTTTCCATCCAAATGAATAATTACAAAGCAACACTATAGTTAGAAGCTGAAAAGGTACTTCCTCTGGCAAACTCTTACACTTTATACAACAAATACTGGAGTCTGGGATTACTCCTGCCTGTTCAGTTCTCATAATATTTCTGTCAAAGGCTCCTGTGCTCGGAGATCTCTTGGGAGCAGCCCCTGCCAGGCAGCCCCCACACCCAGCTTTAAGTGCCAGAGACAGGGGAGGCACCAACTTGATAACCAAATCTGGAACCACAGCACATGTAACCATTGGAAGAGAGAAATCAAAGTCACCTTCCAGGGTCCAGAGCTGTGACAAGGCTCACAGTGCAAGGAGCACAGCTGCCCACTTGTCAGTGTGCAGGAAGCCACTGCAGAGCTCCTGGAGAGAATCCATCTGTGCCAAGGCACGACCCTCGGGTCAGAGATGCAACTGAAAACCACAGAACACATGGATTCCCCTCCACTGTGGAGTAGGGAATGAAAAAAGAGCCAAAAGAAATCACATTGCTGCAGTAATTAAAGAAGTTGGAGAATCAAAGGCAAGCAATTGCTCAATCTAAATTAATGCATTAAGGTAAAGGAAACAGGGATGTGCAGAGTGTAGCTCATATTTTTAGCTCCTGGAAAGAAGGTGAAAAGATGGTCCAAGGGGAAATCATTACCAGCCTAACAGGAAGGTTAAAAAAGGAACAACAGAGGCACTGTGTGAGCACATCTGCAATCATTTGAGGGAAAAAAAATGCTCTATTTTAGATAGAGTCACACCATCTAGTCTCAGAAAGAAATAGACATTAGTAGAAATAACTGCAGCTATTGAATTGTAATGTATAAGAAAGATAACAGTTTTGGAAAGAATATAAATCCTCCTGGGATTGAACTTACTACAGACTCCTGAGGACAGGAAGGTATTCACCACACTCACCAGGTGGTCTTCAGAGCAGCACACCATCTGCAGACCTCGAGGTATTTTTTACATAGATTTTTTACTTCTCCCTCTAGATTTTTTTAGTTTCACATTCCCTGAAACCTGCACGACCCCCAGCAGAGCCAGGGCTACACAGGGTCTCTAATGGAATAATTTTGAAACTGCCTTCACCTTCTGGTATGGGTGTCAAGATGCAAGACTGACTAGAGACAGACCAAGTGCAAAAAGTTTCAAAAACTGGCTGCTGACACTTAAATTGACACATGAACTGTTTAATGTTTTTCCTGTTCAAAAGGTACGAAATATGCAAAACTGAATTGCCTGTAAAACTGAGCACTGCAGAAGACAAAATATCTTAAAGGGTGCATTTCTTGGCAGGTGTCTTAAATAAAAAGTCACAGATTAGATAGTACATAAATAATGAATAGCAAAGTATTCATTGGAGATGAGGCAGAAACCACCACTGGATTCTGTGAAACAGAATCACTGAACTGATTTGTGACTTGAGATACCCTGATGTTGCATTCCTGTTTTCCTGGCCAAACTGGTCAAAGGAAACATGAAGGTACTTTGCAATCATAGTGTGACATCCACACTCAAAATCATCTGAAATTCTTAACTCAGACTGCATTCATTTACAGTTGAAAAATTAACTAAATTAATAACAGGATTACATTACACTGAAATGACACTCACCATCTGCAATGTCATTTTCTCAGAGACAGAGCTGGTTTAAAGCAAAATTCTGGATCGATGCCTGAAATGACATCACATTCTCCAAAAGAGAATCACAGTTCTACCTCCTCCACCCAGTTTGTGCCATGCTGGGTCCTCACCACAGCAGCCCTGTCCTGCAGCACAGCCCAGCACTAAAGCCTTGCACATCTCAAACTCCCAGAGACTCCCCATGTCCCTGGATTTGTGAGCACTGCCTTTACCTGCAAGGCTTTCGCTGGTCCAGAAACCAGCACAGGAAGCAGCCACGATGTTGAGGAGATTCAGAACAGGGACATTCCTTCCCCAGCACCCTTCAGCTTCACTGAAATAGCTGCAGTGCCCCAGTTTCTTTGCTGCTGTGATTCATATCCCATAGAATATGGGATTCTGCAGGTGGACCCGAGCTGCAGCCCAGAGACTCAGCCAGGATGGGAGAACTGCCGCCAAGGAGGCAAAGGCACACACATGGGAAAGGCTGGAAAGCATGGCATTCCTCTGTGCTGGCAATAAATAAAATACAATTTCAACAAAAAGAAGGAGGCTGAAGCCCAAACTGTCCTACAATAACACTGGATCTGCTTGTCCTGGTGGTTTGCACTTTTCATCAGTTCCATGAGGCAACAGCCAAACATTTTGGCTCTGCTGTTTGTCCCCTGCTCTGCAGCCCAGGCTAATGCATATCCTGGGAATTAGTAAGAGGAAAGAGAAAAGCAACAGGGATTCTAAAGCTCTGGTTATAAACAAAGCAAATTTAGTAATTCTTACAAATAACACAATGCAAATGTCTTTGAGAGTTGCGTTTTCCCAGTGTTTACATGAAGTGTCAAAGCATTAAGAAGTTTTTACAAATAAATGCTCTCTTTCTGAATAAAATTTCAGCAACCCTCAACGGTGAAGTTTAAGGAAGTTTCTCCTCAGAATTTCTTCCATGATGTCAATTATACAGACCCTGTGTTTTCAGTGTTGCAAACCCCCCTGGTTACTGTGCCTGCCTGCCTTTCAGCCAGTTTAAACATTCATGACTCTGCCCTGAAATGCATTTTCTAGTATGTCAGTCTTGCTGCCTCAGTGACTTCTTTTTTTTAATTAAAGAAAGAAGATTTAAAAGGATTTGGAATGGAAGATCACTAGACGCTGTGAGTATTGTGTAAAAAGCTCTTGTGCTCCCAGCCAGTGCACATCCTCCATCAGACTTTTCCCATGTTTTAGTTCCACTCTGACTCCCGAACAAGTTCAGGTTAAATTTTTACTTCCTGACTAATTGTCTGTTTTGTCAAAGAACACATTGACAAAGTTTCTGGATTACTAAAAGCTTAAGGTTTTAAGTGTTTTCTCTTGCCATCTCTTGCCCATCCAACCACGTTATTTTAAGTTTGATTCAATGTCACAACATGTAATGGCACACAGAGGTCTGAAACAGAATTTGTAACTAAAATCTTGGGCTGTTTAGGGAACAGAATTGGCTCTTTTGAAACCCTTCAGAACCCAGCACCAGCACCCCTTCAAAGAGAGAGCACTGGGGTTTCTCTCTGGGGAAGGGCACCCTGGCTGCCATCTATTTTCAGCCTCAGAACACAATCATTTACTTCAAATGCACTATAACCCTACCAAAAGATTTGAATTAGGTTACTTAGTCATAAAAGCTAGCAACAGTATCCATCAAAGTAAAACACCACACCAGCCTGAGAAGACAGGGAAAGAACTGTCATTTGTGACCCAACTCCACCATTTGCCTTGGACAAGATCTTATAGTAGAAAGTCCCAGCTTGGCTAAGAGGGATAAACAGAGCCACAAACATATTTAGAAATGTACAGAATTAGTAAATAAAAACAAAAGTCCTATTTCCCTGGAAAACCATGAGTCTAAAAATATTTTAGATGGGCTCAATCCAGCATCCTCTTGCCTCAGCAGATCTCCACTGCACGCATGTGCTGTCAGATCTGCCAACTTCACTTGCAAAACTCATCTATTATTCCTCTCTCCAGTTCGCACAGCACAGCCATGGAATGAAAAAAAGGATTACTTTAGCAGGGACCATCACTGGGGGAAATGCTCAGTTTGTAGACCACAAGCTAGGTTACAAAATTAATTTCTCAGCCTAAGTTCTACTTATAAGTCTTATCCATAGGAACATCCTGAGATGAGTAATGAATTCCACAGCCTTTTTTTGTTTGCTTATTTTTAATAGGTCATTGAAATTAAAAAGAAAAAAAATAGTTAAATTAGGTGTCTGTAACACTGTATTTTCCAGTGTCTTTGGAGAACAGAACTGTGCTAAGTAATTGATCTCCAGCTTGAGAAGCTACAGTTAATCTTTTTTTATCTTTTGAATTTCAAATAAAATCTGGGGGGAGAAAAAGGAGCTCTCAGGATAAATGCACCAGTCCCAGGTGGATGGCGTTTTCAAACCACAGACACAACTTTGCTGGTTTGGCCTCTTTCTTTACATTTCCTACAGGACTATGAATTAGTTTAATGTCTCTTTATAGATAATGATGTCATCTCCATTGTGCCACTCACAAGAGCACCAAAGACACTTCAGCTCTTCATTTGCTAAAGAAACTTCCTCAGCCTTTGCATTGTCCACCAGACATCACACCACATCCTCCCACCAGCATCAAATCTCTGAACAGCAAAACAGGATCAACATCTTGGGAGGCACCACACTTGCCAGGAGCCCCAGAAAGCCCCTTGGGCAGGTCAGTAACACCCCAGCCAGGCACGGGAGCGTGGCACAGCTGCTGCAGCTCTGGAGCAGGGGCAAACCCTCCTCTCCGGGAGGAGCAAACAGCCTGGCCAATCAATAGCAGCGTTCCAAGTGCTCTCAGCCTTGCAGGGATATCAGCTCACAACAACAAAACCCTCTCTCCCCAAAGCTCCCTTCGTATACTAGAGTTGCTAAAAGTAACACTTGGAATTACTGTCCAGGGAAAGACTAGAGAAAAACAATCAAAGTTAGTTTATTTTGGGCCATTAGCTGCAGTTTGTGTCTGGCCACTTCAGTTCCCCTGATAACAGGAAACCTGCTGTGCCTAAATGCAGCACTGATGGGGTTTATTTTATTTCTCAAAAGGAGTTGCACTTGGGAAGCCACAACCTGCCAGGGTAGGAGAGCACACAGTTCTGGATGCAGAGGCAGGATCAAAACCAGGATTAGAAAGCAGCTGCCACAGGCTGAGGGTGTTCTCCTCAGGTGGGCAGTGAGATAGAAACCCTTTCATCCCTCAGTCCAGATTAGACTGTAAATGTTTTTATTGCCTACTTAGCCACTTGAGGAAATCTGTGTCCATGTCAAGGCCATCATTGTATTGAACTCTGCTCTTGTCAGCACAAAAAACCTGCCTGGTTTTCAGTCTAAGAACTACACTTTTAGTGATATAAGAATGTCAAATTATAATGCCATCAATCTGTCTTACTCCACAGTTAAACAAAATTCATCTCTATAACCTGACACTTCTGTGTTAGTGAAAAAAATCCTTTTTTTTAAAAAAAGGTACATAAATGCTTTGTGCACTGAAAGAATACTTGGTTCTGCTGGTTCTTCACTTTGCACAGCTCCTCTGTTGTGGAAACAAAAGTCCTTGTGTTGGCCTTTCTCAGTGATATTTGCAAACTCCTACACTTGGTGTAACAGGGTGTTCAGAAACAGTTCTTACTGGCCAGGGAAAGTTAGGTCATTATGTATTAACTGCAGAAATACATTGATGAAAACAATAACAAGGTAAAAAACATTCTTGAAGGCTTGTTGCTTGTTTTGACAGAAATGAAAAGTAATTAAACCTAGCTAACACCTTTTCACTGAGCATTTTGCTCTAAAGCATTTGTAATTCACACACTGCAGGACCAGGAACAGAACAGCAGAACCACCAGTGCAACACTGTCAACACAAGGAAAAGCTATCCCTGAAATTCAGTGGACAAATATTACCCGGCAATTTCATGCTTAACCAACACAAAATCCAGAAGTTAAATTTAGAAGCATGATTTCTGTAGACAGTCAGATGTTTCTGTTCTAAATTTTCTAGAAATTGCAAATTAGAACTTGGCAGACTTTAAAGTAACCCAGCACGTGTCTTGTGCAATCCAAATCATGGTCTGTCCTATTACTCTGCAAAACTGTTAGAAAAAAACCATGCCTTTCACCACATGGTTTCAGAGAAATGACAGAGACATTCCATTTATCTCCGTGCTAAGAATGAAACTTAAGTACTGTTTTTCCTCTTGGAATATTGCCATCAAAGTTAAAAGCTAATAGAGGAACCAACATTCTCCTCACTGAAAGATAAGCACAGTTTGGTGAATAACACCACTTACACAACTGCAGTCCAAGTCGTGGTGGCCATTTTTTCCCATTTTCCATGGGGAGAATATGCTGCATTTCTAGACTGATCTCATTCCTAAATACTGCAATGAGATATCAAAGCATGCTGGTGTCACCAAGGTGCTTTGTGGAACTGACTAACCCTGCAAAGTTTCTGCAGCCACTCAAGAGATAAAGTGTGTTTTTCAACACCACAAAGAATAAATTGAATTAAACAGCTCAGAGGTAACAAACCAAAGAAAACTTGGAAATTATTTCTCTCTCAGTAACCAGACAGTACTGCCCACCCTCCCCTTGCTAACCTGGGGGAGATGGCAACCTCTGTGCTGGACTTCACAAGAGACTGAAAAGACCTTACTCACTCTTTTCTATTTTGATTGCAGTTATCAAGTTTCAAAGTGCTTTTATTAGCAAAAAACCCAAAATCAGACCTTAGCTACACAAGAATTTCACAACTCTTCAAACATCACTTCTCTGATTGCTGTGATAGGTGTAAATATTGTTCTGTTTGCATGGGGAACAGACCCCACTGCCCAAAAATTCAAGTGATTTGCTCAGAGCTACAGTAACTCAGTGGTAGCACTTGGTACAGTGTAAGGTCTTAATTTACGACACACACCAAGCATGGAGCATCCTCTTCCCCTTTCTAACTTTCCACCTCCTTAGGCTCCATTAGTTTAATTTGAACAGACACTGCATTCCTGGCTGCTTTTGTTATTCAATCTCTCTTGGAGGATCATGGGTTCCTCACAGGTCAGCTTGGCAAACTGTCACAGGAAACGCTTGACAACAATTACCTGTCCATTCATGAGAGTCAAATTAGCAATTCAATATCTGAATATGGTGTGATGAAACTCAGGAACCTAATTCACAATGTGTCCTACTTTCAGGCATCAAATTTTTTGAGCACTGTACTCTTTTGATAGTCAAATTGACGAGGACTCAGGAACCTTGTGTCTTTTTCAAAAGAGGCCAATGGAGCCCCTCTTTTGTCAGGTAGCAGGACACACACAGTCTGTTCTCAGGAAGAACAGGAGCCAAAAAACAAGAACACTTCAGAACACTATCGAGGGACCTGAGCCATTGTGCAAGATAAGGGGAAGCTTTGCAGGCAGCTCCTCAGCACTGAGCACTCTGCACACCACATTCTAGCACATCGTTGCCTTTGAAGAAAAAACCCAAAGGCTCTCTTTGCCACTTGCTTTTTCTAAAGCTCCAGCTGACACAGGAGCAGGCTGTGGAGGATAAGGGAGTTTCTTCTTCTCTCTCTCTTAAAAAAACCAACAAAATAATCAACCAGTCAAAACATAGCTTTCAGTTAGATACTAAGTGACCATCTAAACCACCCAAAATCAGATGTAAAGGATGGAGAGCATCTCTCTTACAAATCAGAAAAACCACTGGGAACTCCCAGATGACCACGAGTGCACTTGTCGTGGCTTCCCCTGCCCACACCCAAACCACGCCCCTAAAGCATGATCCCTTCAGGCTGCTCCACACTGAGCTCCAGCCATCCAACAGCAATTTATAACTCCTGTGAGTTCATTCAGGATGGCTACTTTGATCTTTTCAGGAGATATTTCAAACTTTGTTAGAATATTGTCAGCTGGAAGGACCTACATCGATCACCTAGTCCAACTGTAACAAGAGAGGCACAAATAATGAAAGCAGAGCAAGGAAAAGAAAGGAGAGGGGAAGTACAGTAAATCCTGAGCTCCTCAGCTCTCCGCCAAAATTCAGTCTTCTGTAGACTGTGCATGAGAGTCACTACTGTGCTGTGTGATGGGGGCAAAGAGAACTCATTGAGACAAGGTGCACCTGCTAAAACTGGCACTAAAACCAGGCAGCTACTGCAAATCAGTGGTGCCCAGCACCAACAGAAAGCAAGTCTTTGTTCTTCTGGCACAAGAGGACTCCTTTACTGTGAGTACCACATACAGATCAAACATTTATAAGAAAAAGAAAAGAAGCTAGCCAAGGGATTTGTATTAAAATAAAGATTGCAGATCGCAGTGTGAAAGAAACAGGGAATGTACCAGTGAGTCCCATGCCCAGCCAAGCTCTCCCAGAGCAGTCCTTCCTCTGAAGGAGAGCTGCAAGGAGACAGCCTGAGCCAACAGTTTCTACAGCAACTGCAGAAGCACCAGTTCAATGATATTCAAACCCTGCAGTAACTGCAGAAGCATCAGTAAATGGATACTCCAGAAGGAACATTTGACAGTTTCTCCTGGACTCCCTCTGCCTCCCTGGGCAATCCATTGATCCCAGTCAGCTTAGTTCCACTCTGGAGTTGCCCTTTCCTCTGCAAATGCTTCTGAATCCTCTTTACCTTTAATATTCTTTCGGCACACTTGCTCCCTTTCAAAACTTCATGGAACAGCCACCAGAGAAAGTTTTGTAGACACAGTGCTGGAAGGATGAGTGTCCTCATCCTGCGAGGGAGAGACCAATGCATCCCTGTGTGGTGCTGCTGCAACTCCTCACAGAGGGTGGAATGCTGTTATGACAGAGGTACTGGGCTGCTGCTGCACCACTAAAAGCACACTTGGAAGCATCTCAAGGGGAACCAAAACAGAGGCCAGTTACCACCCAACTGCACAGAAAGGGCAGATCCATTTGTAACATGGCTATTTTAAAACTAATGTAGAAGCCATATTAAAGAACACAAAATATTTCACTTGGTGAGTTCTCACCTAAGAATTCTCATTTACTGAAGGATGTTTAGGGCAGGACATCTCTTATTCCCCTTTTAGGAATCTGCTGTAATAAATCACAGCACCTCAACAGTCACAACTTCATCAGTTCCATATTGCAGGAGTTTTCCCCGAAGTCTGCACTGTTACTCTGAATCACACTGAAACTTGGCATAAAGCTCAGGCTCCTGACCCACAGCAAAAAGTTAAACAAAATTGCTCGATTGTTTTTAAAAGGGTCAGGAGGTTTCCAGTTTCAGGCTCCTCGGTGATCGAGGTGGAAGGGAACAGTATCTACAGTCACAACTCAGGGACATTCAGTATTCAACCCCTCTGCAAAGAATGGGCTTGATCAGAGACCTGTCAAAGACGTACTCTGTAAGCTGTTCTCTTTTATTAGTTTATTACATAAGGCCACGTCCACAAAATCAGGTTTTTGGTCAAGAGATCACTACTTACATGGTACTGACCCCCAACTATGTGCTTTAAAAAATACTCTTTATCTCCTGAGCTAACAAAAGGAAAGTTACTGAATTCCCCCAAAAGATAAAGCAGACCATATGAATATATTCAATGTAAAAGACAGTCTCATTCCCACAGTAATGGTAGGACAAAAAAAGCATGAAAGCAAAAACATTTTGGTTTTATCTTCATGCCTTTTATCATGATTTATCCAGATAGCACCATCACTATTGTGACTGTAACAGTTGTTATTTCTAAAATATGGACAACTATGAAATCTAAAGTGGAAAAGCATCATATAAGTTGCTAAAGTATAAGCATGCGAAGATGACTTCTGGACCAAATATATTCCATAGCTGGTCAGTTTTGAAGGAATAAAGACTGCAGTTCCAGACAACCATCTTTTACCACAAATTAAAAATTTAAAAGTTTTTTATTTAGCAACTATGAACAGTGTCAGGTTCCACAAAATTTGCTAAGACTGAAAATTCAACCAAATTTTTTAAATTGTCGAAAACTCCCCAGTTACAGGAGGTTCTTATGTGCCTCCAAGGTGGGAGTCATGATTCTTTTCTCTCACACAAATTTAGACAACTGTGTTCTCTCTTCAGCCTTCTGGCCATCTGTAGAGATGAGGAGGTGTGTACAGATGTGGGCTCAGAGCAGAACAAGCTACTTCTCTGAGCTCATATTTTTGGCACTCACCAATTTCACCCTCACCCACTAGAAGCAAAGAAGTTATCAGTTTTGTCTCCCCACCCTTTTCCCAGTATTTGCCTTTCTTCCTGGCTTTTCTAGAACACTTGTCACCATATCTACCAGAGTACATTTATTACTGGTTTTAAAATAACAGTTTTTGTGAGACAGGAAAACATTTCAGATCTTTATAGGGGGAACTTCAGACACGAAGAAATGAAATTTTGTGGTAAGTCAGCAGCAGAACCTGAAAAGTGGCCAAATGCTGCCCTAATCAATACTTGCAGGTTAATTGCCAGACATTCTTCACTGGAGCACAGTGTTGCTCAGTGCCTGCTGTTGAAGAGTTTTACCCATTTCCAGTTTTGGAAGCAGTGCTCCCAGTTCTCCTACGCCCCATCCCCACTTATCACACACTGCAGTTCAGCCCTGGTGATGCTCTTTAAGGTCACCCAAATGGCACAGCTGAGCACTTTAAAGGAACAGATTAAGTCTCTGCATGATTGAAGACTTGGACAGCATGACTGGGTAACCAAAGAAGCCCTAATCTATTTGCCAAGTCCAATTACCTAGCCATGGAATCAAGAGATCATGAAGCATTAGGACACGGAATAACTGCTCACCAAACAGTTCTAGCTCTCTAAAAAGATGACAGTCACTGAGAGCCTGTGACATGGAAAAGGCATCCTTCAAAGCAGAGGTGGGGAGAAATCAGTTCTTGGACATTCATGTTGTCCCCTTTTCTTCTGTTGAGCTATACCAGCTTTCAGCGTAAAGGAGAAGAGATTGAGATTGGAAGAGCAGTAGGAATCCAAATGTTCTGAGTCTCAGTGTCTGATTCCTTGAAATCCCATCAAGTATCCTACTTGGAGATCCATCATACTTGTTCACTACTTGTTCCATCATACCACAGCCCTCAGCTTTCCAGTGCCTGTGTCTGTTCTCCAGTACTTCACTCCCTGGAGTCACAAGCTGTACACCTACAGCTTCCCCTTCTATTCCAGAGTCTTTTCCATTAAAGCATATTCCCCCAGAATGTCACATCAGACATACAGCAATCAGGCAGAGCAGAGAAGGAAAAGTAGAAGAGCACCAAGGAGGGTCACAGAGCAAACTCAATGCCCATACCTGGAGAAAAAGAACAAGTTTCCATATGCAAAGAGCTGCCCCTTTCAGCACAGCTGTATCAAAAATAGGAATAAATTACTAATCTGTCTCCTTGTCTTCATACTGGAAAATGGCTGTCTTCAGCCAGCCCCAGCATCAGTCACACCTGTCAAAACATCACACAGCCTTCTCAGCTGGGAAAACCAGCCACGCAGGTTGGGCCACTGCCACCACTCCCACCATGGCCAGGGAATGAACAGCACAGAACTGTAGCTGTTGTGTGCATTCAGCCTCAAACTGATCAAACCTCAACACACGGTACTCAGCACTTCCACATTCACTGATGTGATTTGTTTTACAGATTACAAAAACTCCTGCAGCCCAGGCCATGGAGCTTCCCTACACAAGGTACCACCACTGGACCCTTGATCATGCTCCTGCTCTGTCAGAATCACAGCACTAGCTGACTGCCATGGAGCAGCTAACTCAAATGCTTTTTATTTTCTTTTTTAATATAAGTTGTAATTTGTTTGTTGAATCTATTCATACTATCCTGACATGTAGTCTCCAGGTGATGTGTTTGGTCCAGCTGGTCAGTGTCTTGCTAAGCAGACAGTAAAAAGGCCTTGTAAATCAAACATCTTTATTGAGGTATATACCAGCTGGCAATTTTAAAAGTCACCTATTTCAACAACAGCAACTAAATTCCGTGGAGTGCAGCATGTCAGCTTGTTTTCTTGCTGAATTTTGTACAGTCCCTTTAGTGAGCGAGATATCACATTTATGATTTCATGTTAGTTCATGTTATGAAGGAAGATACCATGTTTATGGAGAGAGTTAAATTGTGACCCATCCTTTGGCTGCTACGTCCTAATGAAAAACAAAGCCCTGAACAAGTGAAGAAAATTTTATACCTCCTTCAAGATCAACCATGATTTACCATAATCCTGTTATAGGACCCATCCCCTGCAAAATATAGACTAAAAAAGATGCATTAATGTCACAGTGTCAGGGGAACTATGGTAAACCATTTTTTGGCAAAACCTTGCTGGAAGGAATCAGTTGCTGTGTGCCCAAAAAGCCTCTGCCCACAGCTTCAGCCCTCCTCAGCCTCTCGAGGGAGCATTTTGCCAAAGCTCATTTCTGGAAGCACAAAGTGGCTGCACAGAGGTTGTGGGGCTGGGCTTCCCACACACCTGTGGGCTGTGCTGACCTGACCACAAGGCAGATCCTGCTGGCTGAGAACTGGAATTAGGGATCATTTGGTTTAGGGTCATTATCAACTCAGTCCAGTAGCTCTGGAGGAACATTCCCCCATGGAACATCATCCCGTGTCTCAGGGAATACTAAAGACTCTTGAGGGCCCAACACTTAAGACGCTGTGCCAACACTCCAATCTGCTGTGCTGCAAGTCAAACAAGAAATGTGTTCAGTCAAAGTGTCTTCCCTCCCAAGAATCAGAGGAAAAAGAGAAAAGTACAAGGCCCTAAACTCAGCCTGCCATTTTTTGCACCTACTGGGGGCAATTTCTATGGGGCAACACCAGTTTCTCACCATTGAGTTCATTTACTGCCAAGCCAAATGCCAAGTTCTACTTTAAAATCTAAATGAATTCTGGTTCATAAGATGTTTTCAAGTTCTGTGACATCTCACAGCAACCCACGAGTAAGACTGTTCTTCCCAACCAGACACTCAAACATAAAATTTTTCAATAAAGACAATTTAAACTGAATGCACAAAAAGAACAAGAAGCAGCAAAATTTAATTTACTGGCATAGCCACACACACCCCAATTTTATTTTCTTTTTAAGCATACAATTAAGGGTAATTTAATTCCCCTGTGTAGGCATTACATGAAAGAGAAACATTATTGTAAGAAGAGCTCAGTACTGTTGGTACACAAACCTTACGACAGATAAATTAGACCTTAGGAAAACAGCATATAATTTACATTTTGTTATGTCAATCACCAGGAACATCTTAGGGCTCTTAAATAGCATGCCAAACCGCAACATAAGGGAACTAATGTAAATCAACACATGTGGCAGTATCACTTCACTTTCCACAATCCAAAAGATCCCTAAAATGGATTTCATGAGATTATTCTTCTTCAACATCCACTTACACCTTTAAGTTACCAGCAGGTTATGACAATATTTCACTTCAGAAGAGTTATAAAGTTTTGCATAGTCACAGAAAAATCAACGACCATAAGACCACATGGGCATGAAGTTTACTAATTAATCCCTGGTCTTTATTACTGGAGAAGCCAATGGGCAGATGTGCAGGTGGCCCAGAGAAACAGCAGCCTGGCTCAGCTGCACGGAAAATCCAGCCTTGGGTTGGTCCCAGAGTTCTTGGGTTTAGCAGCAGAGGAGGGACAGCAGCCCAGGGTCAAGCTTTACATACCCTTCACTAACAGCAGAACAAATGACATACTCTGAATTTGTTCTGGGCTTCCCCTATAGCCAGCACCTCGTCCACATTCTGACACCACACAGGAAATTAGCAGAAAGGTCAGGATGTGCATTGCACAGCAGAGCTGGGACCACAAGGCAACAGAGCAACGTGAGGTGGGCTCCAAGAATTCTGTCCCTCCTATTTCATGATGACTAGAGTAAGACGACCAGCAACATAAGGTAATTTAGCTACTAAAGTCTAAAAATCCAGAGTGCAAGATGTGTACACATATCATTTGCAAGAGTTCCTCTGCAGGTTTTTTGTTAAGGGACATGAATTGAGGTTTTCAAAGAAGTTAAATAGGAACACTGTCCCTCTGTGAGCTGACACAGACACAAACTGTGACACTGTTTTCTGTCATCAGTGCTCAGTGAAAAACTTGCACATAAGAAGGAAAAGCTACACAAGTGCCAAGAACTGCAGAAGTACAGCTGGAAAAAATACTGTCTTTGGCCTTGTAGCTTGTATCAATTATTGCTTTTAACAAAAGACACCAGCAATGCCTTTCAGGTAAGGCTTCTCCTTCCCTAAACATCAAGTACAAAGTTTCTGTTTGTCAAATCACACTGCAACAAATGTAGTCAAACTATGGTTTCTACAGAAGGGTTTGAGACCTGAATTTTTCTGTTCTTTAAATCTTTTAACAGCTTTTTCATATTGCTTTAAACAGGAATTTTCCTTTTGATTTCCTCACTGCAGCATATTCAGCAGCAAAGCAATCTTCACTTGCCAATACTGCTGGGCTACAGCAAATCCAGGACACGGCACCAGCCAAGTGCTCTCCTCATGTGGCCGTTGTCAGAAAAGTCCTCGCTCTCCCCAGCCCAGTACAAAGTAAGGTACAAACCCCAAAATGCTGAAGTCTGCTGTTGGCATGGTGAGAGACACCATAAACCCAAACTCACCAAGAGATGGAGGTGAGCCCAGAGGTGCAGACTGACCCTCTGCATCGTCACTCCCCCAGCATCTCCCTCAGCAACAGAACATCCCAGCGCCTCCCTCCCACCTGCCCCACACGTTCCTCTGTAAAATACACAAACTGCCACTGTTCTACTCTTTCACATTGATACTTTGACACTTCTAAGTGTATATACCTCACCCCAGCCCAGCCCAGAGTTCCATGTTTTAACAGACACTTCACCAAGCATGTTCACGGTGGCTTTTCACACACTTGGAAACTTGTTAACCAGCCAGAGCCTTTCCCACTCCCCCTTACCAGCCATGGATATGCTCTTCAAAGAGCTCTATTTACATGCCAAGCTACAAAGCAACGTGAAAAAACTGCAGCTTTTATGATTCTACAGTGAGGTTTTTCACAACATGAAGCAGCTTCTTAGACTACTTTTTTTTTGCATTTTTTTATTTCCAAACAAGATTTCACAGTTAAAAAAAAATAATAAATCTCAGTCCACCCACAGGCTTTTGAGGAACATTAACAGAGGGGCTTCAAAAGAAGAGAGCTCTGTGACCTTAAGCATTGCGTTCTGAATGAAAATCCATGGAAAAACTGTGTGCAAGTCAGAAACAAGAGTCGCCAAAACCCACGTATCTACCAGAGTTTAAACTACTTCTTCCATGTTTAGGTCTAGCATGGCTTGCCTTGTGCCATCTTCTGTTGAACCTTTCCAACTGCTTACTGTCTTCTCATTTACTTCTGAACCTTTGGTTTGGAATCAGCTGTGTCTGAAATTCCTTCTAGAACAAGCCACAAAGCTGTGTTTGGTCACTTCCTCAGCAACACTGACACCAGTTAGCCCTGGGGCTCCCCCAACACACAAATATTTCTATGTGGAATCTTTCTCCAGTTCCCCAAGAAATCAAGTCCTAGATATCCACCTCATATTTAGCCTGTCAACCACACAGAGCAAGAACTGGCACTTTATCAGCATCTTCTATGTGCAGAGATGAAAAATACTGCCAATAGTTCAGCAGAAACGAGTCTGGATGAACAGCCCATGCAAATAAAGCCCTTTATAAAACCAGGACTAACCAACTCACAAGACTAAAGATTCTCTTCCAACTACAAATGCCAAAGCAGCACCAGACTGGCACCATCAATGATGAGATTCTGATGAACAGAGAACTGAAAACATTAAACCCTCACTGTTAGCAATGCTACCCCCTCTTCTCCACGTCACTCTGCATTCTACACAACATGAAGCAAAGGAAAATGGATGGAAGGCTCCAGACAGATGAAAATTATACATGCCGAGAACTTCCAGAGACAAGTCTGACTTCCTAAAAAATGACCAGGAATTTAGTAGAAGCTACAGCCAGCTGCAGTCTGCTGACACAGATTTCTCCTTCCTCTCTACACTGGCAGGAAATAACTACAACCCAGCTTGTACACCTTCCATGGAAGAGGTGGGCTCGTTAAATTCTTGGAAAGCGCTTTTGCTCTTCAGAGAGAACAACGACCTTGAGCAAATACAGGAGTACAGAAATGCAACCTCTCCAGAGACATGCCAGGCCTTCCTCGCTTCCCATTCCAAAAGTTTTGTTTTAAGGCCTCCCCTCCAAGTAGCCAGCACTGCTCCATACTCCTTCCTTCCTCCCTCTCTGCCACCACTGCTGCTTCCTTTGGGTCTCAAAAATGGTTACCATGTCTTTAAAAAATCAAACAAAACTAGATCAAGTTTGCAAACAGTTCTTTCTTCTCCATTCTTTCTAAAGATGTTAAAGTATTCTACATAAATGGAGGAAATTATTTTAATTTTCTGTCTTTACCCTAGAAGGCCAGGCTTCAAATGTTTGCTGGAACACAAGTATTTTAATTTAAGTTAAATAACCCAGCTATTTTAATTAACTTACAGTTTCATAAACATTTTTGGGAACTGGAGATCTGTGATATTCTTCACATTAATCCCCACTTAATTCTTTCTTTGCTTTAGCCACATTTAGCATTTCTGAGTTGCCACAACAAAGTACAGTAAAACTTTTAAAAACTGTTAACAAACTAGAGGACACAGATATAGAAAAAAATGAATTCCAGTATATCTAGGACCCCCCTCATAAATTTTCTCTTCTGCCATACCCTGTGCAGGAGCTGCTTGGAATGCTCACTCTCTTCTTTCTGTAAATCACAAGGCACCATTTTCAGAGCCATGTAAATAAATAATAAGACATTTAGCCAGATAATGCATATTTCCACTTTGACTCAAAACTCAAGTTTTGCTCTACTCAGTGGCAGGCATGTGACTCTCTGGTTATCCCTTTCACGCTCTCACTTCCAGAAGGAATAGTGGGTTAATGATTACAAAATCCAGTGCAAAGCAAATACAGAATGAAAGACGGGAAAAACCCAAACAAACCATGGACCGTAACACTGATGGCGAGCTCGGAGCCAGAAGCCTGCCCGGGGCCCGGAGGGACTCATCTGCCCCGCGGGGCCGGGGCGCGCCGGGCACTGCACGGACCGCACCG
>VXBB01015517.1:644379-799141 GCA_013399915.1 Illadopsis cleaveri
CTCGGCCCCTCACGCAGCGCGCGGCCTCGGTGGGGTTAATATCCCGCTGCCAAATCCAAAGCAGTGCAGAAAGAGCAGGTTCCTAAACTGAATTGAGGAATAGGGTTTCCATGTGAGCAGTTTGGCTCCTTGTGGAATCCTCAGTGGCTGAGGACAAATCAAGGCGCCTCCATGACGTGTTTTGGCAGGTTGGGCTGCACAAGGAATGTGGTGGTCAATGATTTCCATCTTTCTCTTCTAGACACCAAGACAAGTGGATTTGAGTTGGTTTTCAGCTCCCTGCAATAATTCTTCCCAGTCACAGACAGGTTCTAGAGCAGATGGGCCCTGCAGTGGAGGTGGAGAGAGCTCCCAGAGCTGATGTTCATCGTGCTCCAAAGGCAGCCTTGATGAGCAGAACCTTTAGGTATGAGGAGAGAGGGTTGAGTCTGATGGATTTTCTTTCTTCTCTGTATGTGTGTTACATAGAACAGTTATAGAACTTCAAAATCCTTCAGCATTCCATGTGCTTCAACACTCAAATGGCTAATATAGACACTTGAGTGCTTCAGAATTTCTGCCAGATTTTCTAGGTTAAGTGCCTTTTCGAACTCAGCTTCCAGCATACGAGTGCATGGCAGTCGTATTCGATATCACTTTTTATACTTTTCAAAACTGATTTTATATGTGCTGTGAAGATGAAAGACTGGGGAGCTCTATTCCAAAATAATCAGTACACAAAGTGCTGTGCTGAAGCAGCCCCTGAGGAAACTTTGACCAAAGGCTGTAGGATCAGGAGATTTGTGGTGCTGAAGCGAAACAGTACCTTTCATTCAAAAGAGTGATTTCAGCATTAGAGTGGAAGTGGAAAGCACGTGTGCATTAATAACTTTACATGCAGGGAGAAGTCTACCCTGTTCCAATTATTTATATTTTGTGTACTCCTTTGCAAGCCTGTGGCTGAAGTGTCACCCTGGTTCTGAACAGTCAGATGTTGCTCTGCCTTTGTAACAGACTTTTATCTTATCATATTTGAGGATTGAAAGGAGAAACAAATATGAGGAATCTCAGTTACTGCTTTCATGTCTTGAATCAAGAGATTTCAAAGCGATGAATGAGTTTAGCCAAATCTCCTGTGTGACCTTAAAATATTAGTGGGAGCCTTGAAAAGAGGGAGAAGATAATAGCTGGAAATCAAGGACTGGTCCAAGGACTTAACATGAGAACAGTTTTATTTGAAATTGATTTCATCAAATAGAGACACAGCACAAATACAGCCTGGAGAAAGGCTGCTGAAGGGATGGTGGGATGGGAAGGGGCAGCTGTGAAATGACTGGCTGTGCAGTGCAGCTGGAAATGTAGTGAGGAGGGGAAAATCTGCAAGAGATGGCACCTCAGGTAGTGAAGTTATTGCTGAGGTACAAGAAAGATGTTTTCAGCTGTGGTCTGAGTGAAATCTTGAATTTTTCTGTTGAGTTCTCCCTTGGGCTAATGATTTGCCAAGGGCAAAAACACAGAGGAAAGGGGATTGATGGATTAATTTGGAATACAGGGGATTGGAAGAGCTTTGGTGCTGCAGTACAAGAATATACATTTAACAAGGAAAGGAACATCTGAGACTTGGAAAAAAGTTAACATCTGTCTTTAGGCTTCATGGAATAAGAGGAAAGAAAATTGAATTTATAGCTCTAAGTATAGTCAATAAAAGATGAGGATTGAATTTTACCAAAAGCAACATGGAATTAAGAGTTACCTTGGTGAAAGTTGAAGTAATTAACAATAATTATGCTCTTTCTTGGGACAAAATACTGGCATAGAAATAATTTTTTTTTTAATTATATAAGTACAATGGAAATAATGTGTGTTTCCTACCGATTTTTTTATAGAAATAGTTAAGACATTGTCAGTTGTGCTTGAATGTTACCTGCACCCCTGAGAAAAATGAGGGGCCCTCTGTAAGGAGTTACTGGTTGGTGCCACTGGGGGATGCAGTGTCAGCCCCAAATGCTGCTCTGAGCACTAAATGGCCATTAGCTACAGGACAGGGGAAACCCCTAAATGAGCAAGGATGAAATGCAGCCTGTCCAATTTCAAGTGTTTGGTATTGTTTACAGACCAATGGGAATGCTCGTGTAGTGCCCAAGGGAAGAGGGAGTTTTTTCATGTTATAACTCAGAAATCTCTGTTTGAGACTTACCATTGTCCAGTGACCCAGTTCTTTATGGGTTTCAAATTCTGCCTTTAGACATATACTAAAGTTAATGGGATTTCTGCAAAGATAGCTGAGGGCAGATTTTGAATTGCAAAAAATAACTTTATGTGCAGGTCTTTTAAAAATCTTCATAGAAAAAGCTGTCTTTACATGGGAAATTAGTCTCATAAGATTGATATAGCAAAGAGTTTTATTTTGAAAAATCCTTACAAGATGTGTATTAATTTTTATTTTAAAGTGTATCTCAGGCATAGAAGGGAGGGAATCAAGCAGATAAGTATTCACTGTAGAGGATGCTTAAAAACTGAGAATTTGTGCTGCAAAACAGAAAATTATATGATTTATGCTGGCAGTCATTTGTGTACCTAACTCTTTACCAAGTTTTACACAGTGCTTGCTAGTATCTGTTGCCACCCTGAATGATTCTCTGACTTCGAGCTAAAGCAACGGAGATGAAATGATACTGGAGGAAAATGAGACACCAGGAGAGGAGAAATCACACCATGAAATGTTGCACAGGGCTCCTCAAATCCCAGAACAGGCTCTGTAGGGTAACATTGCAGAGATCTTTTAAGCAATAGAGATGAGGGTCAGCTTGAAAAGCAAGCAAAACTGGAACTAAGGAAATGAGAAATACTTTCAGGTTATGACTAATGCAATTATTAGAGTGGCTACTGCAAGCACTGTGGTGGATTTAGCTTCAAATAAGAACAGAAGTTATGCCATGTGTGATTGATTCCAGGTTGGGTTACAATTTAGAAGTGCAATTAGTGAGTCATCTTTATATCAATTATTAAAAACAACAAAGGTCTAGGTTAAAAAAAGGAGTGCATGTCTCAATATGTGCCGCTCTACTTGTTAATTTTCTGATTTCACTTTCTTGTTTGAGGTGTGTCAGCTTTGCAGAGCCGTGGTACAGAGTGTTCCTTAAACCAGCAGGTGAATTGTTTTTGGGCCAGGCAGCGCTCACCTGCCAGCCCCTGTGCTGTGACCCTGCCACACCGTCCCACACTTACCTGCTCTGGCCAGTGCCAGCCCCAGAGCAGTGTCTGTGGTGACCTGCAGGCCAGCAGCTTCCTGAAACATTTGTAAACAAATTTGAGTGCTTTAATCTTATTTTTATAGGTGCTGTTTAGGACAGAGTGCAGCGCAGCTCAGCATTCCTGACAGCTCAGTTGTTGTGTAGTCTGTGCTGCCCTCAGTGCTCTGGTTGTGTTCTCACCTCATCTGGCAACTGCTGAATGTGTAAAACTTTTCTTCTGGTGGCCATGACAGAACTCGTAGCAGTAAACACAGCTTTGAGGGACAGAACCAGGCTCCATGGGAGAATTGATCTGACCCAACAGAGCATTCCTCATGAAGTAAGAAGGCCTGGAAGCAAATGATATTACCAACCTTTAGAGGGCATTTAATTACAGTTTCTAATTAAGGTGATGCCCTAAATGGTCATGTGAAGTCTCCTGATCTGTAACATGGTGTAACATGACATATCAACATGAGGTGTTGGTACTTTGTCTGGACAACGTTTTTGTTGTGAATGAAAGTGCCTGTGGCTGTTGTGCCCATGGGAATGGAGGAGCTGCTTGCAGGGCATCTCTGCTGTGAGGGAAAAGGGGCAGAAAGAAGGTTCTAGGATCCTGTTGTCAGTGAGCCTGTGGGGTTGGCAGTATCGAATGCAGCAAGTTGCACACTGCTGTTTAAGGGTGTGAAGTTGCCAAGACTGAGCACTGATCTGCAGCTCTGCTCTCTGGACATGTCTGGGCCCTGTGAACAGACATCCAAAGCAGGACATCACAGAGCTTCACAGTTTTCAGTCTTTCTACTTTGTAATACACATTTGAGATGTGATTCTGTGATTGCTGAGCCCTCCCAGTGGCTGGGGTTGATGTGGTTTGTACTTCTGTGTTGCTGTGCTTGTAGACATGCTGAACCAATCTGGAAATCAGCTGGTTTTTTCCATTTGTGGGTAGGACGTGATATGTGTTTATCTCATATCAATATGAGATAAGTATTTTCATTTATATTAGTGGCAAGTAGATAAATATTTGGGGGTATATGTACATCCTTTCTAGAAGAACTGAGATACAGTTGTAAGGATTGTTGTTTTAGGGAAGAGTGTGATTGGACCAGATAAAGGATGACAGGAGTTTGGTGCAGGTCCTTAGACAGATATATTAGGGTGGGTTTTTTCCTTTTCCTTTGAAGTTTAAGATTGAAAACCTGCCATCGCTCCAAAGCAGAAACAACTTGGGTGGCCTTTTTATCACTAATAGGCAGAGCAGCTAGGCAGGACCGACTCCACTGAAAAGAGGCTCTGTCATACAAGAGGTTTTCCAGGTCAAGATTCAAAGCAAAACAGCTCTCATCACATGAGCCTTTGTACTGCACCCATATTTTCTAAGTGCTGTTGGCTTATCTTTAATGTTTATGCTGCTATCAAAAATAAACCCAGCTTCTGTCTCCCCGGGTGTTGTATTCAACATCAACAGTGAATAGCCTTTTTCATTCCTGAATGCTAATTTCCTTTCTGTTTTCAATCTGTTTCTGGTACAATAAAATTTTGTTTTCAGTGGGTTTGGTTTCTTCCCTCTTTGGTTTTTTAACTGCATATTTTCTCCTTCCCATATCTGTTTCTGTCTTGGCAATCAGTATTTTTCTGGTGGAAGCAGTAGCTGGGTGTCTGTCAATGACCCTGAAGCCTAGAACTTGAATCAGAGTTTGTTTGAGTGCAGCTGACAGCACAGTCATAATAATTTAAAGAAAAAAAAACTTTACCAAGATTAATTTTTCATCAACAGGCAGTGGGTACTCTTAGGAATAATTGTAATTGTCTCACTTTGAACTGTGGTCAGAAATATAGTCTAAAAATCTTGCTATAATGAGGATTTTGGTTCTAATGAAGTAGTGTTGTAACTTCATCAAAAATTTGTGAGACTAGAGCCAGAATTCGATGGCATTTGGAAACTGCTCCCAGGCTGTACCCTTGGGATAAGACACTGACCTTGCTGCAGCTGGTGAGGGTGTTTCCTGGAGGCACAGTACCCAAACCCAACACGGAGCGTGGCTCAGAGCAGAACCCTCACAGCCTCGTGTGGCTTCATCTCCAAGGGGCTGAAGCTCCAGAGCAAGCAGAGAAGGTCCAGCATGCTGAAGCCTGCAGTTGACAGATGGGTGTTGGCCAGCACCAAGGACTCTTTGCAGTCTGCTTTGTCTCCTCTCTGTGCTGTCCCCTCATGCTGCACAAACTAAAAGTAACCTTTCCATATTTGAGACTCTTCACTCCATGTACCCATGAAGCTGCTGCTGACTTAACTGGTTTTGTCACATAATGTGATAAATGAAAAACAGATCTGCAACAGATACAAGTCATATTCCAGACTTGAGGCATGTCCCTCAAAATTTCATCAACTTTGATATGCCAAAATGTTATCTAAATGTGGATATTGAGTAGCTGGAGATGTCAGTGAGCTGTGACTAGCAAACGAGCTGTGTGTCTGCTGAAACACTGAGAAAGATTTGGATGCCTGTGTTGTAGGAGGTATGGAGACTGCAATGCTGACTGTCAATTTTGAAGTGTATCACATTTCTCCCAAAGGGAAAATTGAACTCAGTCTGTACAGATGGTGGACAGCCCAAATGTTTGGACAAATAGTTATCCTGGTGATGAGCACTTACAGTAAAGGATCTCCCAGGGTTTTCTCACCCCAAAGACAAGGTCCAGAATGGTCAGATTAGGCATTTGAACAGAAATGTACCTGTATTTTGGGGACAGTATATTTTACATGTACTTTCCCATGTTCAGTGTAGCACAGCTGTCAGTGTGGAAATGCCTCTTTACACAGAATGTTGTCTTGCCTTCCTACCTTACATTAGAAACTTCCCATCAAATCTTTGATCTAAGTTTGCTTGCATTAAGAGTGGGAAGTTGAGCACTATTGTTGTATCTTGTATCCTGATTGTTCTTTTTGTTTTAATTAACCTGCCAAATAGTTTTAATGTGTGCATGTAGTGCTATCCTATTTGGCTTTTCTGTTACAGATGCTGTGCAGCAGTTCTGCCTCATGCTCTGGTGTTCAGCCTTTCTATCAGGTAACTCAAAGAAATGTAAAAATTCTATTAGATGCAAGTGTCCACAGCACTACAACTTTTTATTTATCCTGCTTGTTCTTTGATGACCTAAATTATTTCAGCTGTTCTAATTACTTATTTAAGAACTATTGATCTCTCAGGGGTTTTTGTGGGAGGACTTAAGGAATAGTGTTTCTCACAAGCAGCATTATAGTTGCCTGCAAATTAAGACAAGCAGGCAGACTGTAGTAATGCTGTAGTAACCAGCTTATTTTAGGTGGCTTATTTTAGGCCAAGTTTTATGTGAAATATTTATGTACTCATTTAAATGCTAAAGAGCTGGGGTTCCTGCAGTGCACAGCTGTATGTCAGGCAGCAGTTGTGTCCTTCGTGGAAAGCCCCCCAGTTGTGTTCTGAGGCATTGAGCAGTTGGGGTCCTTTGCTAGAAACCTGGAAGCTCAGGTGCTGGGGCTTTTAGCCTTCTCTGTCACTGTGGTTTGTAGTGTGTAACACTAAAACCTCTAAATTCTTCTGTGCTTAATTCCTCCTGGCTATGAAGTGGGGGATAGTGGGGATTTTCTGAGGGTTTAGAGAGCTTGCTTCCAAATTTTTGTTTGAAGCCAGCATGCTGTGTTTGTTGTAGATACCGTTTAGTGTAACAAGGTTTTGTTATCTGCAAAATTAAAGTATTTTTAAATTATAGGGAAATGTAAAATGTGAAAGCCAAAGGCAAAAAGAGATTCTGCCGTTTCCTTTCGGTTTTGCTGCATTGTGCATCTTGCAGTTAGTCCCAGCCTGTGTTAACACTCCCGCTGGATAACGATCTGCCCTCCTCCCAAGGGACAGCACAACGCAGGCAAAGCTGCTCCTCTCCTCTGTGCTCACTAATTGATCTCTGGCTTGGCCACTTCCAGCAAGGTCACAGAACTGGCAGCTACAGAAACAGCGTTCTGTGGAAAATTTAAAGGGGAAGAGTAGAAGCACCTTGGATGGGATTATAATTTTTCTAAAATTCATAATTAATTTATTGGATCTTCTATTTTGTTTCTGCAGAAGTCTGAAACTTGGAAAGGGCTGAGAGCAGAAGATTGTCCATTATGACCTGTTCCTGCAATTTGTGAGTGAGCCCTATCCTGCAAATTGTTCTTTTCTCACTTTGTAATTCCACTTCCATTTTTATTAGAACACAGCATGAGTATTCCTATTCAGATCCTGTAAAGGCAAAATGATTCCTAAGCAAGTATAGTGTGATCTCAAATTTTTTTCTTTGCAGAAGGTTTGTCATGCTGGCCTTGAAAGGGATTCGTGTGTTTGGGTTTTGTTTTCTTTTTGCAAAAGTGCTTGAAATCATTCATGCTGCTTTCTCAGAGCTGACTCTTGATTAGTTCAGGTGCTTTGCCATTAGAAAGGTGATGGAAATTTGGAGTTAGAAAACCTGTGAGTGTGGCAGTGCCGTGGTGTGTCACTCACTGAGCACCGTGCCGGTCCCGTCATTGTCACGGCGGGGCCTTGCCGGGGCTCGGCAGGGGCGGGGGCTGCTCCCACAGCCCTGCCCAGGCCATTGCATGCCGGCCTTAAAGCTGTGTGCCGTGCTGCAGGGAGCCATCCCAGGGAGAGCTGCAAATAAAACATGCAGTAGCACAGCTAAACTGCTTAATTACTTGAAAAGCAGAAGAGTGTACAGGGTTTGAATAAAGGAAATGGGCCAAACTGTGAAGGCATGGCTGGAATACTGAGGGCAGAACGAAGCTGTGCTGCATTATTAGCAGATTCATGAATGGTGTGGCAGAGAGGAGAAAAGGGGCTTGGTTGACATGGTGTGATCTAAAAATACATCGAATGTGCTATACACAGAGTCATAGCTGCTGTAGCATCTTTAAAGGATAAAATATGCAGCTTCCTCTGAAGTGGGAGGATGGCAGGGTCTCACAAAGCAGGCATTCAGAAGCACCTTTTGTGGAATACTGTTCATTCACGTGATCCAAATCACAGTGAGTAGCATACACTGTCTTTGTAGTTGCTCTCAATAATTGAATTATCAGCTAAATACCAAAAGATTAGACACCATGTCTTTGGGAGAGGGTGTAGAAGCAAGCCTAACTTGATTATTGCATCAAATCAATTTTCTCTTCATTGTGAGTTGAAGCAAATAGTTGCTGGTTCAGAACTCATTATGCTCCTTCTGTTACAAAGAACTCTGCCAGTGTTTGGTGTTTTAACTCGTGTGAGACATGATACCACAGAGAGGGAACAGGAAAAAAATTAAACTGTGTTAAATTGTCATAAGCCCCTGAGCTGATGAATTGGTTTGATACTGTTTATTCCACTAGAACTTGAAGCGATTAATTGAATAAACGTTTGTTTGAGTCTTTAATTTGTCTATAAATATGTACAGTAATTATTGAGGAGGCAAGAAATCATCTTGAGAGTCACCTTGAGCAGAGGATAAGCTTTCCCGGTGCATTCCTGGGAAGCAGCCTGTGGTGAAGGTACCCAAGCTCTGCCACCGCGTGGCAGCTGCAGCTCAGTGCCGGGCCGGGGCGGGCTGCAGAGCCGCGCTGCTCCCGCTCTAGGGAAGGTCATTGTGCCTCAGGGAAAGACAAAAGCACAAATATTCCTTCTGCACAATCACACCTGGAGTTTCAGAAGTTTTCCCTGCACAAACCAAACGTCAGCCTGTGTGTGGGGCTGTATCTGAAGTTGACAGTGTCTGTTTTCTGCATGAGTCTTGCTTCAGGAGCAGGGTTTAGTGTTTTGCCTAGGCAAGGCACAGTCTAAGGAGGAGATGGGGTGGAGGTGGAGAGATGTTCTTTGTTGATGTCTGGCTGTGGAAATGCATAAGGACAGACCAACCTGTAAAACTGTCTCAGAAGATTAATCCTTTATCCACTATCGCTTCTCTAAAGAATCTGAATTTATTCATGTGTAATACACAATTGTGCATTTAAAGTGAAAGATAGTAAATAGAAAACAAAAGCAAATGGAAAGAAGAGTATGGAAGCAAGGACTGAACGTGGAGTTTATGTACTCATGCATGATTTGTGTACGTGTACATTCCTTATAGATCTACTGTAAGTAACAATGGCAGAACTTGAGATAATGGTTAGTGTTGATTAATGATATAATGATTAAAGTTGACTTTTGTTTCTAGGGGACCTTACAGCCAGATGATATGGCATTATAGGAGGCGATTAATGTCTGTGCCTCACAAAAATGGTGAAGGTGTAAATATTGACTTAGAGTAGCAGAAACAGTCATTACAGTCAACAGAATGGTAAAACTGCAGATTAGACAAATGCCACACATTACAAAGCACTGACTGATATGAAAGGCATGATCTGTATTTGAACACTTGACATTAAATAAGTTAGGTTTTATAGCTTTGAAGTACCTATGGATTACATTATTCTTGAAGAGTACTTGGGCTAAATAAGAGCACAGCAGGATCTAGGGGAAGTGTTTGCTCACCAGCAATGGAAATGTGCTCCTCTGAGGGGGCAGCAGGGATTGCTGAGCAGGATGAGACAGCTCCAGGCTGTGAGAATGGGTGTGCAAAATGTCTGTGAATAACATGCTTCCATTGAACTGGAGAGAGCCTGGTGCAGAGCACAGTCATGTCTTATCCTGGGGAGGAAGTACAGTGCATGGTGCTGCTTCCTTCCTCCAGAATTCCTGTGTGCCCTCTGACCCATACATAATTCAGGTGCAATGCATAATTAAAGGACTATAAAGCCACACTTACTTTCATGTATTTAAATTCCTTGATGAGCCATAGATGGATTTTGCCCTGTCTGTGATTTTGCTTTGCCTGTTTCTGTAGTTTGTTGAAACAGTGGGAACTATGGCCCAGTGAGTCAGCAGCTCCTGAGAACCACTTCCAAAATACTAATCAGTGCCAACTGTCAGCATTAGTATTCTGTTAGAAAAAAGTGCAACTATATAACAAAGTCTAATTAATTTGCAGTATCATATATTCACTTCCTCTGTTAGCTACATCTTTGTAAAGTACAGCCTTTCCAATGTAAAAAACCCTAACTTTTGAAGGGTACAGATCTCACAGTAGCAGCAAAAAAGCCTTGAATGACCTAGACTATCATCCTTCCTAGGAATAGTGTCTGTGTGGGAGCTGAGTGTGTACAACATGTGTTTTCTCATACAGGTCTGCAATAAAGACTGGCTTACACATGGAATTAAAAGGGAAAGCATCAGTTGTACATCTTGAACTTTCTCCCTGTTCCTTTCTGTTCTGGATTCCTTCTCTTTGGATCAGTAGTTTGTGACTGGATCACATGATGGTATTTCCAGTACTTCCAGTGCTATAATTGCTCTGTGTGGAAAGCATTGCTGAGGTGCCCTGGCCCTTTGCATTTCAAACATTGGATGTGTAACATTTTATAGATTTAATCACCATCAAGTAGAGTGTTTGGATCCAAGCTATTTAGAGCAACTGTCTGTGCTATTGCAACCCACTCAGGGCCCTGAGAGACACCTATGAACAGAGAGAAGGCTTGGATTTCTTTGAGTAATTCAGTATTGCCAAATTCTTTGGTTTGCTACAGCTGCTGGAGAAGTATTGGGAAGATCTGTTCAGAGAACATGGTGTTAGAAAAGATCTGTTTAAAGATCCAGGACATTCAGGAAAATGCTGCTGCTTTCTGCTCTGAGCACCAGAACTGTGAAGAAAACATTACTTATGATGAGTATAAAGTAGAAATCAGTACCTGAAACATTCTTCAAAAACAGAATTGAAGGCTAACATCCTTTTAAGCTTGAGGCAGGAAGAGCCTCTTCTTTGCTTGAACAAGTTACTGTTTACAGCAATTTTAATAAAGTATCTCCTGGCAAAAAGACTAAGTTGTAACATCCCCAAACCTTTTATAGATGAAACAGTGTCCTTCAAAATCCACACTGCTCAGTTAAACCTTGCTAGCATGTGTTGTGAGGGGGGTACATAGTCTTTGATAGACTGTCTTAAGCCTTTTCTATTTTATCTTGGTAACATAGAGTTCCTTCCACTTTTGAGATGTTTCTTCTCTGTACTTTCACTTTTTTTTTCCCTCCTCCTCCTGGAAACAAACAACCCAAAGCATTTTTCTGTCATTCAGCACCTCTCAGGAGCTCGACTACTCTGAATTTGCATGAATAGTCCTGCAAGCAGTTTAATTCCAGGGCTGCTTCCAACACCAAGCCATGGCTCTGCTGTAGCCCTCACAGTGCCCAGTGCCAGGACCCGCCCTGCTCCATGGTGTGGATCCCGAGCCCATCCTTGGGGAATGTCAGACCCTCTGTCTCTGAGGTTAAGTACCTGTGCTTATCCCAGCCTGTAGTAATTGAGGCATTTTTCTGACAGGTCACTACAAACAGGATTTCACAGCATGAGGATCTTAAGCAGAGGGTCTCTCACTTTATTCTTTTTTCTGTTTCACACTTTGTTATGACACCTCCATCTGTTTGCTGTTCTGTGCTGGTATCATTGCTGTGAAAAGATAATGCCATCACATCTTTTCTTCTCTCTAAAGACAGAACAAATGACATAAAATTTCCCTCAAAGCTTGCATGATCCAGTGGTTTGGACTTACTGGACAGCTGTTATTCAGGACTTATTCCCTCTCTATATAGATTTTCTGACCAATGTCAATCTTGTGGCCATCACAACCTGCTGGAATGTGGAAGAACAGAGCTGCCTAGGAGCAGGTTCTCCATTGGCCTGAACCAAAGCCTCCTGTAATTGTTAGCTGTCTTTAATTGCTTCTTTGGGCTTTGAGTCAGATGCTAAGTGTAGAAGACACATAGTAATTAGGGATCTGTCTGGCTGCTTCTGGCACTCTGGCTGCTACCTATTGTCCCATGAATAGCCATTATTCTGCAGAGGCAGAGGAAAGGACATGCCGTGGTTCCAAGCTGTACTGCCTTGAAAGGAGTACATTGCTCTTGTATTGCTCTCGAGTGTAATTCAGAGCATTCTCTGAAAAGTGAAATGGCCAGAGCAGGCACAACAGCTCCATCAAATATTAAGTAGGATTATTAATTAGAATAGAGGTGTAGGATTAAAATGTCCCTTGAGTTGCATTCCCCATTTGATGTGAGAGTGCGGTTTTGTGGTCAGAGAGTGGGAAGCTCAGGATAACTGGAATCCTTTCTCATCTCTTCAGTGTGTTTGCATAATGTCCTTAGCGATTCAGGAGATGTAAAATACTATTGGCCAGAGTTGCTAGAATTCTGATATGCTCCTATGGTGGCACTGCTGGGAGTAAACTTTACAAGGATATCTCTGTTAGTATATTTTGGTCTAGTCTGTAGTGCGTAAAAAAGAAAACCCCGTCTGACCAAGCTGATAATTTGCAGTCCTGTTGTCCTGGAGTCTTGTCCTCCCTCAAAGAGCTGCATGTCTTTGTGAGAGGGTGAAAGCAGTGGATCAGTTCCTTGCCACTGGACCACTTGGCCCTCAGGTGCAGTGGAGGATAATAACATTTTGCTTTTGACAGTGTGTGTAGTGCTGAACCAAACAGATATCAAAGCAAAGAGAATGAATTGAATTTCCTGGTTACACAGACCTGGTGTAAAAAGGAGCTTTCAATGTCTCCCACTTGAAAAAGACACCACAGGTTAGCTATGAGATTTCCTTTTAGAACAAAGCCCTGATCTGCATCACTAATAACAGCTGAGGTCATTAAAATAGAAAGAATTTCCCTTTGAATTTCTTTTGAACAGTGTTTGCATTCTCTGTGTCACTGGTGTTAGCTTTTCTTTTCCCACAGTTCTGGTCCACCAGGACAGTAAGAATTTCTTTTTCTCTTAAAGTTCTTCCTGGTTCTAATATTCTACCTAGAAGAAGTGGTTTAGACCTGTTACAAGTTCTGTAAATTCATTTTTCCATTCCTGTGCACAAACTGTGTGTTCCTGGGTCCCTCAGAATGTGTCTGTGCAGCAACAGTTTTACATCCCTGAGTGCCCCAAGGCTCTTTTAGCTGATAGAACTCTCCAATCTGAAGCATCTTCTCTTTTTTTTAATTTCCTCTTCCTCTTCTGAGTGTTTCCCTGCTCTCTCCAGAGCAATTACATGCTCTGACTATGCACTTCAGGAGATCAATATGCTTTTGCCATTCACAGGCATTATTATTCTGAGACTGTACCACTGGTATGTATTCATCCTATTAACATCTGCTCAAAATTCCCAACATCCCAGCACAGCTAACAGAGAATGACCGTGTTGTCCTTGGTCAGGCTCTGTGCAGTGGATGTTGACACCTGGTTTATTGTTGGACAGATTCCACTTCCCCTTTTACTTTGTTTTGGCCTCATTTCACCCCTGGAAGCTCCGTTTCAGCTGGAGCTGGATGAATGAACTGGGAAGCATTGTGTCCACGGCTGCTGTGGCAATTCCTCTGTGTTACTGCCCAAATAAGTTATTTAGTTCCTACATTGTAGGAGCCAGTTCTGGCCTGGCAGTGAGAGTCCAGCAGCCCTCGAGGATGTGCCTGTAATGGAGGCACCATCTCTGCAAAGCAGTAGAGAAAGACAAGAGTCTGCTGGGCAGATTCAACAGATCACTGTCCTTATGGCTGATGTAACAGAGGATTATGAGCTTTAAAGTCATGGAAAGGGGATGAACTGTGGCTTTGACTTCAGTGGTAACTCTCTGGATGTTGGGTGGTGGGAATACAATGTCAGCTTTCTGATTGTAACAGATCCTGGCAATAAGGTTAAGTTAGGAGGGGAAAGAAACAAGGAAATTGGAGCTAAGTGTGTATCAGTGTGGAAGTTAATAGCCACCAGCAGGATTCACTGTTTTAACATCCTGTCTGGAGGATGTAACCTCTTATGAATGGGAAGAAACTGTTTCAAGGGGAAACACAATGTGTTGCCATTCCTGGCTTTCCCCCCTGCATTTTGATTGCTTTGGTTTTCTCATTGCTGCTCTCCCAAAAGTTGGTTGCTATAAAAACAGGTTTGTTTAGATTGTAATGTGCACAAGATTACTTAGGGTTAACTCTGACTAACAAAATAAAATTGAAAGTTATCATTTGCTCATTCAAGATTTCAGGGAAGTGTCTGTATGATTCCCCAAGTTAAAAGAGGAAATGTTTTAACAGCCCATACAAGTTCCTAAGTGAAAGGAAATCTCAGAAATACTGGGTACTGGGCACTGGCTAATCTTCACTGCCTGACCTGAATCAAAAAAGAAGCAGAAGCAAGGGAACCTGTGTTTTAGCAAGCTTTACAGTAGGCAGAAACAGAATTTAAGAAATCTTTACTTAGTCTCATATATTAGAAGTGGCAGTGGTTTATCATTTTCTCAGAACACACACAGACAAACACACACCCCCCAAATAGATTTTCTTGCTTCTTGGATTCTATTTTCTCCAGCATGCTTGCCATAGTGACCTCCTTTGAAGGGAGACCAGCAGAAATATGCCAAGTGCCCTGGTTCAGAGTCATGCACTAAAAAAGGGTTTGGATCAAATGGAGTTTAAATTTTCAGCCAAAAGTTTTCTTTGAAAATCACTGGTGGGCCCTCAGGACCCTCCAATGACTCGCTGAAGGTGTGGGTTAGCAGAGCCAAGGAGCCACAGATCCATTGGGACACCACAGACCAAAGCTGAGCTTCTGCTGCTCCCTGTGATTCTGGGAAGCTCAGCCATCTGTACTGTGGCTTCCCTTCTGCTCCTGGAGACAGCAGAGGAAATTTTGCTAAAGTCCTGTAATAGATAGGGACCAAAAGCTGAGTTAGAAGCAAAAAAGTTCATCATTTGCCCAGAGAGTGTAGCTAGGCTGGCATATGGAGTCACTCCCAAAGCTAATGAGAGTTAAATTGTCAGGTTTGTGACTTCTGTCTCATAAAGCATTAAAGCATAACAAATGGTGCTGACACACTGGCCTTGGCATGGAAAACTTCTTTAAATATACAAGATGCTGCTTCTTGCTGCAGTATATATAAAGTTGGCTCAGATGCAGTGAAGTTTCTTGGGGATAAAATGGGTAGTGTTCCAACAAGCTGTCAATTATGTTTCTTTCCAGAAATGATACATATAATTGGTAAATGGCAAGGCTGGATTGGTATTAAATAGTTTATTTAACGTATTATAATTCTTTTTATGTTTTTCCCCATAGTTCTTGGGAGGATTGTAGATCCATCCACTTCAATATTTTGTGTACAGCCTCCTAAGAAGCCTTATGTGTGTCTCATCAGAGAGATGCTTTGCTGCTTATTCTTGCTCTTATTGAAATGGTTGTAAACCAGATGAAGTGGTGCTTCATGGTGCTTTTACCAGTTCTTGGAAAGTTTCTAGATCCATTCTCTTGAATATTTGTATACAACCTCATCAGAAACCTCAGTTTTTCTTTGTTTTTTTTTTTTTTCAAAAGCCATTGAGCAGATGTTGTTTCAGACATATTGATGAGCTCCTGTGCACATTCAGCACACAGGTTAGCAGAGCAAGAGTTTCAAGCATTTGTGCTGCAAATCAATATCTCCTCTGACAGAAGCCCAGCAGGAGCTCAGTTTGCCTGCTGTTGCGAGACATGAAGTAGAAAATGTGCATAAACCATGCTTGCTAAGAGGAGTGGAACAGAGCTTCCCTCAGGGCAGAGGGAAGTGCTGAAGTCCTTGTCTCAGGTCCGGTTCTGCAAGTAGAAGCAAACAAAATCCTCATTTGGAGAGCATGAGAACAAGCTTGAATGCTGTTAACGCTTATGTGATGATCTGTATTGGTCATTCTTAGAGGTTTGTTAAACAATCTGACAAATGGCTGGTGATGGAGACACCAGGATTTAGCATCCCAGCAAAATGGCAGTGTGTGCTGTGCTAATCTCTGCCAGACCCTCTCATGCAGGGAGAGCAGATCCAGCAATTTGTGCACACCCACTTTAGGTAGGGCCATTGTTCTGGGGCATTTGTGAAGTAGAAACAATTGATTCACGTGGGAGCTTCAATCTACGAAGTAATAATGCTAATACTGGTGTGAAACAGTCCTTTCAGTACTTTTCTGTTATTTCCAGTATTTCCTAGAAAGGCAGGAGTGTGCCAGTCCAGAATACTGAAGGTACTGGACAATATCCCCACCTTTAAGTCAGGAAATTGAATGTGGGACTGTTCCTTTACAGTTGTCCCTTGCCTTTGTACTGACAAATCTGTCTTTGGTTGCCTAGATTAGATTTGGAGATAATAGAAGTGTTTAGTGTTCATTAAGGTGCAAATACACAAAAACAAACCCCACATCTTTGGCATCTTGGAGAACATTACTCATTCCTCAACATTTGGCACATTCGTGATCTACATCCATTTTACTTCCTGCCACCTAGTGTGGTGACAATGTCCAGTTTGCCCAGAGGCCTCATTACTGAGCAGACTGTGCATGAAGTCTGTGAGGGAAAGCAGAGATTGCAGCTGAAGGAAAATGAGGCAGAGCTTGCTGATTTTATGCAGAATTCAAAGGTGTCAGTTCCATGGCAGAGATAGATGTCAGACAGGACTTTGAGGCTACACTCATCTTCAGAGCTCACAGCTCACGTGGTGCAACTGGATGTGTTTGTTTTCCAGGTCTAAAATTCCTCGTTCTCCCACTCCCCTGTCTGGCCTTCCCACAATACAAACTTCAGCAGGAGGAGGTTCCTTCAGCCGGGCTGTGCTGCAGGGCAGCCTCCCTCCCTCTGGCTCCGATGTCGGTGCCTTTGGTTTTCCCCTGAAGCCCAGCCTGGCTCCAGGGCTCTGGCAGTGCGGAGCTCTGCAGTAACGCTGCTAATCCACCCTCTGCAGGCTGCTTTGGGGCCGGGAGCACAGACCTGCCCTCCAGCGGCACCAGAGCCTCCCTGAGCCCCGCTGCAAAGCGGCTATTTACAAACGGGCTGGATCGTTTGTGACAAAAACAGCAGCAAAAAGGCTTCTCAACAGTCAACGTGCCTTCAGATCCTGGCAATGGATTGGGCACATCCTTCCTGCTATAACATTTTACTGCAGAAAATCTTGCCTGAGACCCTTTTTACACCATTTTGGCTGCCTCCTGTTAGGTGATCAACATTCTCATCTTCCCGAGAGGCCCCTTGGAAGGGATTCACCTCCACCAGGCAGCTGTAAGCAGGGAAGAGGATCAAAGGATATGGAGTTGACCTGCAGCAGTCCAGCAGGGTCTCACATAGATCAAAGGGTACATCCATGGTCACAGCCTGACTTCTGTGACTTCCTTGAGAGATAACTTGGCAGGAGTGTGGCCCTGTCTTCACCACAGCCTCGTCTGTGTGTTTGAATGGTTTATCTGTTGGAGAGGAAGGCATGGCTGCTGTGCACTGGCTGGGTATCTTTGTTATGGTCCTTATAATTAGGTCTTTTTTGGGATCAGACAGCATGGAGATCTCTGAGCAAGCAGCCAGTGCTGCAAGGTAAAGGAGGTGATTTCACACCTCAGGCAAACATGATCATTCTGCTCTTGTCCTCTGGACTGCCCCCTCCTCTTCCTCAGCACTGCAGTTTTATCTGAAACTGATGATCGTGCTCCAGGAAAGCGAGGCTGTGCCCAGACAACAGGCCTCCTGCTCTGCCTTGTCAGCCCCTTTTTTCCACTGCCATTGCCCAGGACTGACCAGTGTCACAGGCTCAGGACTCTGGCGTTTATCAGGCAGCATGATTTGCTTGCCAGTGGTTCTGATTAGCAATGATAGGAAACTAAATTTATTGTGTCTAAAAAATGCAATTAGGATGTCTCAAGACTGGAAATTTTGTGTGGCTTTGCCAGCTTTTAATAGCAACTTTAAAGTTTTGGCTCACAGCCCAAACTCTGCCTTGGCTGCTGTGCTGTGGGGATGTTGCAATAGGTCTTGCAGTGTCCAGGGTGCTGCTGGCACAGTCCTGCAGCAGTTCAGGATGTGTCCAGTTGCTCTGGTTCCCCAGTGCTGCTGTAACATTCATTTCTTTCCAGCTCTCCTGTTTTCACACGGGGGCCTTTGGCGACTTTGGCAGTGCAGAAGGGACATCTAGTGGGCTGATGGGAGAGTGGGGACAGTGCCTGTTCAGGGCAGCAGGAGAGAGCCAATTCACAGTTAGAGATTGGACTCTGGGGAACCCTTGAGCATTACAGCACCAAATTGTATTTTAACATTTCAGTGTACAGAATTGGCCTGTGAGTCTGGAGGCTTGAAGTTCCAAAACTTGAAGTTTTTCAAAATATTCCTGGCACTTTTCAGCAGTGTCAGAAAACAGGAGAGTATATGGAAGCAATCAGGTTTGGCACAGGTTTTGAGTGGAACTGGAAGGTTTTTTCTTCACTGACTCAACTTCCCAAGCCTGCAGCCACTGTTAGTATGGACTGCTTTGTGTAATGTTGTGCTAATGACCCTTAGAGGACAAAGTTGAGAAAAAATCATGACTGATGCTGTTGGCTTCCATTGTTCAATTCAGTAAAATAGGTTTGTGCCCAGTGGTTCCAGGACAGTGAGGAGGGAAGGTGAGGCTCTGTCCTCTGTGGCAGTTTCAGTGTGCATGTGACAGGAGAGAGGAATGGTTTTGTTTGTACCACTGATATTTGCTGGCCTGTCACACGTCTCCAGTATCCAATCTGCAGTATTAGGATTATTTTAAGCCCTGTGTGAGGCAAGATTGTGAAACTCATGCGAGTGTACATTGTTCTTTGAATGAAAAGCAGACTTTCACTGAGGTACTTTGGTGTATGGTTCTCTCTGAACTTTCTGGAGAAAGATGTATAGGATTGTTTTGTGACAAGTGTACAGGAAAGTATAGACTAAGTGGACAGGAAGGTTCTGCTGAGTACCCCAGACCTACTTTCTCCTTTTTTCTCTAATCCAGCTTGCCCACTGCTGCCCCATTTCCATGGCATGCGTTTCCGGCTTGCGAAGGTTCCTGCTTTGGGCTGAGAATAGAAGCCTTGCTGTTATGCTGTCCTTAAATCTCTCATAATGAGTGTTACAGCAAGGAAAGCAGCTGTGTCCTTTGGCTCCAGTTTTAATGCTATGTTAAAGAGCAGATTATGGTGACGTTGGACGGCAGCGGTGCGGAGGTAGCACAAACTGTGACCAGTTTGGGGAAGGCTTTAGCAAGGATGACTAAGGACTTGCAGCTTATGCTTTAGATAACAAATCCACCCAATTGTGCTCCTCTGGAAATGTAGTCAAGCCTAACAAATCAGGGCCTTAACAGAGTTGCATTAGGGTCGTTTAATTGGACTAAGCTGGTTAATACCCACATTGGCTTTTGTATGCCCAGGGGTCCAGCACAGGAATGGTTTGCTGTTTATGCTGGAAAAATCTCATAGAATTGCAACCATGAACATTGATAAAATTAAATTCTAATGTCCTCACAGGTAGACAGTGGATTAAGCTGTTTTGATTATTATAAGGAAGTTGGATGTAACTGCTTTCCTCTTCCCTCAGTCTGGCTAGTGTGCCACAAACCATGGCTCTGTACAGGGTTTGGGATGTGACAGGCCACACAGCACAGCAGGAGCAGCAGGGCTGCACAAGACCTCAGCCTCTGTGGGACAGCCTCCACTTTCTGTGTGTGGGGGTTTGTCATACTCATTCTGTTTCATGAAAGTCGAGCAGGTCCTTCAGGTAATCCTGGAAACCATAAATTACCATGGGTTAGATGTTTTCCAGGTGTTGTGAAGTGTTGAACCACTTGACTTACAGCAGGGCTGGGCTAAGAATGGTGCTTTGTTGCCATGTTAATTGTGCAATGATTCATATGTATTTGCTGGGATTTGGAGAAGGTGGATTGTAATTCACACAGGTGAGGCAAAAATATTCTGAGCAGAAAGACTCTGCACACGTCAGTGTCTGGTTACATCCTCTGACAGCAAAACCAGAGTGTAAGGGACAGAAATGAGTTCCAGATGGTTGTGGTAACTGGCAAGAAACTAATACTGAGGCTGATCTTGAGAAAACAGGCAGGACACCAGAGATGAAAGAGGGGGCAGGGTGGTCCAGATAAGGTTGATAACACATGATATATCATCTTTGGAGCATTCCAAGGCAGGACAGTGAGATGAACCATTTGTTCCTGATCTGCAGAGTCTGGGTGGTGGAAAGGCTCTTGCTGTGGCTGTTCTGCTTCTGCACTGAAGGTAAAACCCCTGCAGTAACTATCCCATTTCCATGCACAAATCCCACCAGCCTCTGCTGCCCTGCAAGGATGCTGGGATCATGCAGATTATTCACTGTAAGAATGCTCCTGTTTTCTTCATGTGCAGCCTAGGTCTGTCCGCACCAATTCCTTGCTATCTTGCATATTTCTTGTTTAAACTAGGAATTTGTCTGGCATCTTACCTGTGTTCTATTTTTAGTTGTTAGTGAAGGGTGAGGCAATGTACTTAATTCTCATTGCAGTTAGTTTAATCCAATTGTGATGTGGATTTAGAGAGACTTAGTAGTCTCGGCTGAGCGTGGGCTGTCTTTTTCCAGTTGCTGTTATTAAACAATGCACTCTGATAACTTTTTCCACTTCTAAAACTGAACCCATGTATCCAAAGGTGGTGTGGTTTGGTGCCTGTGTTTTGCACCTCTGTTATCTCTGTAACTGTTCCTCAGTTCGGAAGAGGGTTCCTGTACATTTTGTGAGTTCACCTGCCCTGTGGGATCACCCACCTCATGGTGAGGCAGCAGTAAAGACTAATGTGGACTAACTCTGCTTTTGGGGGTTAACAGAGTGCTTCTGTCTTATTTCTCTTTGAACAAAGCAACTTCTCTCAGAAAACCGTGTTTGATTCGTTTACAAACTCGTGTGGAGCGTGTAAACATGAGCCGATACAGAGCCCTGCATCCTCCAAAGAGGCTCGGTCCCGAAGCGGTTCTGAGGCCTGTCCCGGCGGTGGGGAACAGCCCAGGTGTGTTGTGGGCATTCCGGAGGGACAGAGCACCCCCGGCAGCCCCGGGCGCGGTGCAGCGCAGTCCGCTCCGCGCGATCCAGGCAGGCTTTGCCGGCGCTCCCGGGCGGCCGCGGGGCTCTGTCCGCGGGCTCAGTGCTGCTGCTGCTGCTGCTGCTGCTGCTGCTGCTGCTCGGCCCGGGGAGCGCGGGGCCAGCGGCCGGCCTGCGGAGAGCCCGCCCCGCACCGTGATGTGGCCACAGGAGGGGCTTGCTGGCCTCCAGCTCCTGTCTCTCCCCGGAGGGCTTTAGAACGGCCACTCTTACACTTGTCATGGAATTAAAGAAAACTACCTCCAGGCCGTACCATGCTGCTCTCCTGCTGCCACTTTTCCTCTTGTTTTGGGGTAAGTGTTTGTCTTCTGTGCCTGATTCTTACCCAGCTACTATGCACTAACTTTGGATCAAATCTGTGACCTGCCCTTATATTGAACAAATTGGCATCTTACAGTTAGATTTGTAGCCTGAAAACTTTTGTCTGGAAGATAAATAGGGGTTTCATTCTAGACATGTTTTTCCTTCTATTTATTTCTTGTCTCTTTTCATCTTTCTCCCTGTCCACATGTATGTATGCATTTATTCACAAGAACTAAAAGTAATTAAGTATTCATGTAATTATTCAGCTATTATAGTAACCATTTTCTCCATTGGAAAGGTCTGAATATTTTGGTTGTACCCACACAGAAGAAACACAGACTTTTATTTCCATCCTATGTGCTCTAGAAAGACATCTGGGCACAAGAGGATGGTACCCAGGGCAGTGTAGTGCCAGATACATCTGGTAGAGTATGTGGAGGGAGATCACAGGACAGGAGTGTCTCCACTTAGAAATTTTGAATAAAGCAAATCCATCCTCAAAGTGCAAGAAGCAATGAGGTAACAAAAGAGCCTATCACACTGGTGGGGGGGTTGTTTTGGTTTGTGTTTTTTTCCACACTGAAAACTTATTTTATAGTCAAAGAATCTACTTGAGTACACTGGAATTCTCCAAGTTTCCAAGACCATGCCTTTGAGTTCCATTGACACCCTTGTTTACAATATCTTATGTTCCCTGAAAAACAGGTATCTCTGTTTCTTCTGGAATAGGTGCCTAGAGATCTGCGGGGCCTAGACATCTGTTTTAGTCATCTAGGGATTATAAGGTCATGTCAGGAACACGTCCAGCCTTTTACTGGAAAGTATGATTGGGATTGAACTGGTCTCCTTATCCTGCCCTCAGCACTGCCAGGCCACTTACCTGTAGGTGCAAGTCAGGTTTGGTTTCTACTGAGCAAGTACAGCTATGATCCACAACATGAAAAAATGGATGTAAAATATGAAGAATGTTGAGAAAATACAGTCAGAGCCTTTTCTCTGCTTGTGTTTGCCGAATGCGGCACTTGGCAGTTTCTGGCATCAGTGGGTGATGTTTATGGAATTTTTGAGATTTGGAGAAAGTTTTCATCTTTTCCTCTGACTCCCCAACAGTCTCTTTTTTTCCTTCTGAAGCCTCCCAAGATTTCTGTTGCTCTGACCACCTCAGACCATGAATGTCAAAACATGTTGTGATTTTTGTCTTTTTTCTTTCTTTCTTTCTCTTCCTTGTACCAGCCTCTTTGTCTGGTGCGTTTGCTCCAAGTGCCTGGAATTCCTCTGGCCACAGGGAAGCAGCAGGACTGTCTTTTGTATCTAGTAACCATAGCTACTGGTTTGGAGTGTGAAGCAATTATGGCAGCTTTGTGTTGGGCAGAGGCAGGGCCGGCTGCATGGAGGGATGGCCCGTGCGTGGCTCCCAGGGTTTGTGCTCTCTGCCCACTGCACTTGGGGCTTTTCACTCAAGCTCTTCTCTGGAGCTCTGATTTACTGAGAATGTGGCATTCTGTTGTGTGCAGGTGGATGACTCTTCTTGCTGGAGCCAGCAGAGCTCAAGGGAAGTGCTGATTTTCATAGTCTTTCCACCTACTCCTATTTTGCAAGGGGAATTCTGCCAGATTTTAACTGGAGTGAATGGTGCTATTTAGGTAGCACTTGTAGGTTTTTAAGGCCATAGAGAAATGTCTTTTCTTGGCCTTATAAACCATATCATTACTTATTTTATTTCTAATTGACTGAGTCTAAATGTCATTGAAGCAGAGAGTGCCTAAGCTACTTGTTCAAAATTTTTATGGAAATTCTGGGAATGCAGTTGGCCTGGTGCAATCTGTACCATGAGAGCATCCTGCAGGCAGATCCTCACTATCTCCAGGTGTTTAAAGGAAACCCCCCGAGGGGCAACGGGGCAGGCTCTGCCTGTGACTCCCCTTTTACTGCTGCTGCCTGTGTAATGGGAACACAATGGAATAGCTCCCAGCTAATTCCTTGTCTTTCAAAGAGATCCTGGAGGGCAGAAGGAGTGTCTTCTCACTTCTGTTCCCACAGCTCCAGCCGTCAGCAGGCACAGGAATTCACATACCTTTGGCCTGGAAGATGCTTTGGACGCCTGCTGAGGGAGAGCATGTGCAAGACAAACCTTTTTTGCTATCAGCTCTAATGCCAGCTCTTGAGATTAGACCGGACACAGGGACAGTTTGAGGCTTACTTCAAAACTGGGGAACAAACAAACCCAGTCTTTCCAGTTGTTTTGTTTATCGTCGGTATATTTAAATAAGAATTGGAAATTAAAGCCTGTGACTCACTCTGGTGAACTGAATACACAGGAAAGTCCCTGTCCTAGTGTTTGAACTGTGGAAATGGCTGAGAGATCAGAGAGTATGTGAAACATGAAGGTCAGCTTGAAGGAGTCTTTATTAAGGGAAAATACTGGAGTGTCCTGAGCACAGAAGATCAAAGAGTTACTGTGGCAATATATTCAATACTGTCATAAAGCAGGGATTCACAGCCCCTGTCTTCCTCCCAGTTCTAGAGGCATGATAATAGAAGTTACACCTTCAAATCTGCAGTAAAACAGGGAGCAGATAATGAACACAAGCTAGCTGGCTTCTTGTTCTGTGGTAAGAATGAGTTCAATTCCCTGAAGTGGTATTTCTCACTAATGCTCTTAATGCCTTGGGCCATGATGTTGGCACTGCTGGGCCCCATGAATTGGTGCCCACTGTTTGGCACTTTTTAGCAATTCACTTGGCAATCTGGGGGGCAGAGAGCCAGGAATCACCATCCTCCTTCTTGGAGGGAGTAAATATTCTGCATATTTCACAAGAACCTGAGCTACACTTCTCATGCCTGAATGAATGAAAGTCTAGGTCTAGGCCTTTGTAAATCCTATATAAATATTTTACACCAGTAGTCTGTGTACATATATCTGGCATGAAAAACGCTGTCATACCAAAAACCTCATGTACAAACGTGGTGTGGAATTTGTTGGTCTCCAGTAACAAAGAGAAACAATGTCAGAAGCAGTCTGAGGAGTGATGGACACACAATATCTGGGTAAAGCTGTGATCTGGTTTGTGTGCAGGGATGTGAGGAGATGTCTTAAATGTCACCTTGGTATCCAAGGTGGTATTTGGCTGAGACACTGGACTTGTGTGTTTAACCTCCCGAAACTCTTCAAGAGACATCAAAGTCATGAATAGTGAGGCTTTTTTTAAAACTGGCTTTTCCAAAAGACACTCTTGGCATTGCTGGGATCCCTGGCATTTTGTCAGGCCACTTATTCAGTATTGTCTTGGAAGTCCTGCCTGCTGATTGCCAATGCTGCTTTTGGATTAGCTAATCTTTATTTTCAGGGTTTGGGGTTTTTTGGTCATAGTGCCATGTCCTACATCACATAAATTATCATATCTGATAAGCTGATAACCTGAGACAATGACAATAATGTTTAGTTTCTACCAGTAGTTATATCTCAGAATCCTTTCTCCCTTTTTAATAATGGGGAGGAAGAACTTGACTCTGGGCCCCAGAGTCACCAAGTTACTCCAGCAGAGCAGGGTGGTGGGAAGCTGCTGCAGCCCAGGGGCTTAGTAATTGTGATCAAACATTGGTATTTTGGAGGGTTTCCCATTCCCACCCCCCTTTTCTGAGGCTAAATAGAAAAGCCTGCTATTAAAGCAGCTGTCACAAGTGCCCCTACTGTGTTAAACAGGACAGGGAATGCAGGTTATGGAGTATTTTGGGCAAGGTGAAATATCACTGCCAATTATTAGCACGTCATGAGCTTGTCAGCAGTCTCAGAGAGTTTCAGGCCATGTTTTCTGGTGCTGGTATTACTCAGAGCAGATGCTTAGCTCAGATCTGGATGGAAAGGTTTTAATCTCTGTGTGTCAAGAAAGAAATGGGGCTTGTAAACCCCCAGGGATGTGTGAAGCCACCTGGAGAGGCCTTGTACCCTCCCTGAACAGGTACATGGAAGGCACTTCCTGAAGAAGGATTTGGTTTTATCCTGCCATTCCCTTCCATAGCTGTCCTTCCAAAGTGAGCAGGGGTGGGCAACAGAGAGGGTGAATGTGAAAGCCCCTTTTCAAGCCTGTCCATTTCCCTTTCTGGTTGTATGGATCCTGGGAGCAGGCCAAAGTGTGTCCCCTTTCACTAATCCTTTACACTGACCAGGACAGGGAAAGATCAGCAGAGGTCAGCAGGGATTTACTAATATAAGCACATGCCTTCCTGTTGTCATGGAGACCTAACTCTCCATTCCTTTATTCAGCGTTTATTTAGTAGTTGTGCTGCTCTGAATCCCTTCTGGTGGGTGGGTTCCCTTTCTACCCTTGGCCTCAGGATCTTTCTCCAGTGGGAGGTGCTGGGATGAGCAGCAGGAGCACAGCCTGGCTGGTGAGAATTGCCCCAGGCTGGGGTTTGACCAGTCATTGTTTTGGAAATTGGATATCCCTCAAGCTCCGTTATTGTTGTGGTGCAGCTGGGACCTGTGGTGCTCTGGGAATCCTACTCTTGGTTGTAAACTGGGTTTTTTTCAGTTGTTGTAGTGAGTAGGGCAGGTGAAAAACATCTGAAGGAAATTTCTTTCCACTTGAGGTGGATCTGGCTTGTCCAAGCTCATGTTCAGTTTTTGCTTGGCCAGGAAATAACATTCTGGCAGCTGTGTGTGTGGTTATGGCCATTTTGCACAAGTTGTGCACAGGCACATTTTCATTTTTCACCCAGTGCAGGGCATGTGCACGAACAGATATTCAGGGATGGGGATTTCCAGTAGGCTCCACTGCCTCTGTTTGGATTTTTCTGTCCTTCAGTGCAAAGGAAACTGTGAGCTGAGGACCCCAGTGCTGCCTCTTCCCTGCTGGAATTTTAAGTGATGATTGAGACACCTTTAAGGTAGTTATCAGTGCAGCACTGAGCAGCTTCCACAAGGTCAGGAGTGTCTGCAGATAGACAACATCCATCCTCCATCAGAGTTACCCAAGACTTTGAGAAAAAAAACTTGTGAAAAGCAAACCCCCAAATAGAAGCCAGTGAGTAATGCTAAAGCAGCATCTCCAATCACAGAAGTAGTTGCCTAACTTCTCATTAATTTCTGATTTTTTGTGCTCAAAAATCTCACTGTTGGAACTTTGACAAGATCACACAATTCAGGTATAAAGTATAAGATTATTAAAGTCAATTATTAAAACAGAGCCTGCTAATGAAGCTTGTTTGCCTTAAAGTGTTACAAAAGGTCACAAACCTCATCGTTTGGGGAAAGTCTTTGTCAGCTACCTTTAAAGTGTAAAACCAGCCCTGTCCTGACAGAGCTCAATGAATGCCTTTATATGGGACTCTGGTAGCCTTTGAAGTTCCTCCTAATCCACCCCTAAATGCCTGGAACTGTTCTTCAAAGGAGCTGTGGTCTCCTCCAGTTTCAATTCAGCATAGGCTTGCAGGATGGTATGACTGTAATACACTCACAATGGTTTTTTTCCCCTTACAAATATCACTAATTTATATTTTTCTTGTGAAACGTAAAGGAAAACTTCTGAATGTCATTGTTAATCCAGCAACGACTAATTTGGTGAAAAACGATAAACTCTTGTCATTCAGTGATTTGCTTCACCTGATTTTCACTGTGTTCATGAAACAGCATAGTCTGAACGACATGTTTTCGTGGTTCTTATGTTGTACAGCAGGAAAAGCTAATTTATTATTTTTTCTTATTAGCTTTTGGTGCATATTCATGTGCTATTCACATTCATATATTAATCCATTCCAAAACTGAGAGCAGTGAGTATATGCCCTTGGACTGATGGTTGAAAAGAACTGAATCAGAACTAAAAGCATCAGATGTGCTCTTTGTCAAGCCAGATGTTCAGCACTGCCATGGAAGGAGTATTAGGGTTAGAATACATTCACACAGGGGCATGTTTTGTCCTTGGGAAATATTCCATATTAGTACAGGAGTGCTGGATACAGGGGAGTGTGTGATACCATTTGGGGTTGGTGCTGTTAGTGTGCCTGAAGCCTCCCCTGAGTCAGTCAAACACATGGGGGATTTTCTGCCAGCTGCAGTTTACAGAATAATTTGCAGTTATTTAGATAAGTTTCATTTCTTGTGATTTACACTGCAGTGTCCTCAGCCTGCTCCATGCACGCCCTGTGAGCAGTGCTGTGTTACTTCAGGATATCTGTTCCAGAAAAGGAACATTTTCTTCCAAAATGCCGTTCTGCTGAAGGACATATATTAACCAGTGCTACTGTTCATGGTCACAGTGAGTTTTGAGCAGACCAGAGCTCTCCCTGTTCCTTCACTGCTGTCTTTGGTAGCCAAGAAGGCCTTTGCACTTACTAGTGAAGTTTTGTGTTGTGTGTAGTTGAGCTGTATGATGGACCAAACCAGAGAAGGTATAAAAAGGTGTGTCTGTTGTGAAAGAACTTCGGGAAAGGCAAGAAATAGCAAAGGGCTTTGATGTTTAGCTTTATTTGCAAAAAGCATTTTGCCTGTGTTCTTCTCATGGAAGCAGAAAGCCACACATGAGCCTTGGCAGTGACTCAGCCTGGCTATGCCAGCAGTGCCTGGGGATTCTGTGGAAATGGGAATTTCTTTGCAGATGGAGTGTGCTGCAGCTCCTTCCCACTAGGCACCGGAGTCGGGCTCCTTTTTTGTCCCAAACTGTGCTCCTGGCCTCCGGGAAGTGCAGGCTGGGGCCGGTTACTCATTAAGCCTACAAAGGCTCATATCTCCTGCCTAGTAAAGCTCTTTTGCGAATAGTTTCCTGGGCTTCCACTCTAATTGCCACAGAGATTCCAGGCAGATTCCGTCATCCTTGTTTTCTGCCTGACTGGGAATCTGAGAATAAAAGAGTTGATGGTAGAATAATGGGATTGCTGGACAGTGCAGGGCTCAGCAGCCCTCCCCAGCATCACATGAGAGGGGAAGGGAGGGGTGGGCCATGGAGATGATGCTGGGAAGAGAAAGGGCTGCTTAAATCCCTGAGCACCCTCCCTCCCCCAGCAGCACGGCCTCTTAAAAGGAGACTTAGAAACACTCCAGTCTTTGGTGGGAGGAATTTGGGGGAGGTCAGGGCAGGGGCAGGCTTTTGTAAACCAAAGTCTCCTATAAATCCCTTTCAGGCCTTGAAGTCGGTTCCTCCAGCTTCAGGTACAAAGAGACTGAGGAGCTGATGGGGCAGAGCCGATAGAGTCCCACTGACACAGATTAACTACCGGGGCTGGATTAGGTGCACCAGAGCAAGGCAAACGTGACCAAAACTGGGCCAGGATAATGCTGGCACCAGTGAGAGGATGGGGAGGTCAGCTGGGGAGTGATGCTGAGGTGTGGGATCCTGGCAAGTCCTTAGCATGGAGCATGGCAGGGTGAAGCAACATTCCTCATGGAGCAGGGAGGGCTGAGGGAGCTGCAGGGATTTGGGATCCTGTCCTTTCTCCACCTGCAGCTTTGTGGGGTTTACAGAGGCTGAGGCCTGTCACTGCCTGGGCCAAGGCTACATAGAGAGGGCAGAGAAAGGGTGAAGAGCTGCTTGCCCAAAGGCTTCGAGTGATGCCTTGACTTCCAGCACCAGGGAAGTCTGGATTGTCTCACCAGTAGCAATTTCCCAGATACCATTTGCTCCTTCATGAGCTTAATCTGTGCTTTGAGACCATTTTTCATAGACATTTTCCAAACATCTGCTCTATAGTTGTTTGCAGAGTTACTTCCAAGTTTGGATGTTTTGTAACACTTATGCAGGAATCAGGCTGGGATATCTCTACCACACAGCTTCTCTCTTATTTATCTTGGAATTGAGCAGAATGAAAAACTCTGATCTCAGAAGGCCACAGTGGGATGAGGTGCTAATGACTGCTGCCTTCCACTGCCTTTGTCCCTTTATTCTATTTTTGGTTGGTTTATGTCTTTTGGAAGGTGCTTAATTGTGGCATTGAATCCAGGACATATATCCTAATTCTAACATAAAGGCCGTTATCTCCTGTCCCCTGGGCTGTCCTGCCCTTTGGCCAATCTCACCCTTGTTTCACAAAATAAATTTAAAATTTCTTTTGGAAAAGAAATGAGGATTCCTCCTATTACTCCCTTCTGCTCCATTTTGAAATAGCTACGTTGAACGCTTCTCTTTTTTTTCTTTTTAAATATCATGTATCCTACATAATCTCGTTTATAGGAACTAAATTTGCGGTTCAGTGGGCATGTCCCATCACATTTCCGGATGGTGGGGTTGCTTTAATGGGGCAAGAGCCTTTTAAATACTGCCTTTGTGGGGACAGCAAAGCATTGTGGCTCAGTGTGAATTAACTGATCACATCCAAATGCTCCCAGATTTAGGGGAACCTGGTCTCAACATTAGTTCCTGGTATCTGGTTGTTAGCCGGGTGTTTTGGCTCAGCAGGTACTGATCCAAAATGCATCAGCACGGTGATCTCAGCAGTCTCTGCTCCACCTTGCTAAAAATGTCCTGCTGTGTAAATTTACATGTCTAACACGAGGAGACGGTGAGGTTCAGTGGTTATCAATCTGAGCTGCCTGATGTAATCAGAGACTCTGTGAAATGTGCCCATTTGGAGTTTGCCTTAGGTTATTTATGGGAGCATCTTCAAATCACTTCTGGATTAGCTGAGAAAAAATTGTATCCCCGGAAGGAGTAGCTGGGACACACAGAGCTGCAGCCAATACCTGAACTCATCCTGCCTCTCTGGATTTCCAGGCACAAATGCTCTGCCCTGCCAGTGAAAGGGGTCATGGAATTTTACACTAAGTTAATCTTGTGAATGGATTTAAGGTGATGTGTGTCACTGCTCTCAAAGTGACTCATGGATGAATAAGCACAAATAAAATAGTTGGTTTGTGAGTGTCTCCTGAAAAATCAGGTACCTGGTTACCCAAATTGGCAAGAGATTCCTGATTACCACCAAATGAAGGGCTGTTGTCTTCTTTATAGTAAATGTTTGATTCTCCAGTATCATCCCCATCTCCTGGCTAGCTCAGCCCTTTGGAATGTGGAATTTAGGTGGGCAATCTCTGAGCTGTATGTGGGGATTGGCAGAACTTTTTTCTTTAGAGCTACAAATGCTGACTAACAAAAAGTCTCTTATCTCATCAGGAACTTCATACTCTGAAAATGACAGTGGCTGTTCCTCATCCCCATGTGAGAATGGGGGGAGCTGTAAGGATTTGGAAGTGGGTTACCAGTGCACCTGCCCTGTGGAGCCTGTAGCCTACGTGGGCATAAATTGTGAACTCCTCTATGATGCTTGCATTGAACATAAGTGTCCTGCCCACATGACCTGCACCGGGACTCCAGGACTCCTGGAATATCAGTGTCTGTGTACACCTGGCCCTGCAGGTGCTGACTGTGACAGTGTTGATGAGTGTGAGAGCAGCCCTTGCACAGCCCCTGGATTTGAATGTGTGGATAGCCCAAGTGGATACACCTGTAGATGCCAGCTGGGTGGAGAAGGCTGCCAGGCAGAAAGCTCCGTGTGCTCCAGCCAGCCCTGCCTCAACAACGGCACGTGCGTGGAGGCCGCGGGCGGGTTCCGCTGCCTGTGCCGGCCCGGCTTCAGCGGGGCCACGTGCGGGGACGACATCGACGAGTGCGCCTCGGGGCCCTGCAGGAACGGGGCCATCTGCAGGGACAGCGCGGGCGAGTACAGCTGCTTCTGCGTGCCCGGCTTCCAGGGCTCCAACTGCGAGATCGACATCGACGAGTGCGCGTCCCGGCCCTGCCGCAACCACGGCACCTGCCTCAACCACATGGACCACTACCAGTGCCACTGCGCGCCCGGATACGCAGGTACGGCCGCTGGGCTCGGCGCGGTGCGGAGCTGCTCAGCTGCTGAGCTGCCCAGCTGCCTGCCTCACAGCCTCACAGCTTCATTGCCCCACAGCCTCACTGCCCCACAGCCTCACAGCTTCATTGCCTCACTGCCCCACTGCCTCACTGCCTCACTGCCCCACAGCCTCACTGCCCCACAGCCTCACTGCCCCACAGCCTCACTGCCTCACAGCCTCACAGCTTCATTGCCTCACTGCCTCACTGCCCCACAGCCTCACTGCCTCACAGCCTCACAGCTTCACTGCCTCACTGCCCCACAGCCTCACTGCCCCACAGCCTCACTGCCTCACAGCCTCACAGCTTCATTGCCTCACTGCCTCACTGCCCCACAGCCTCACTGCCTCACAGCCTCACAGCTTCATTGCCTCACTGCCTCACTGCCCCACAGCCTCACTGCCTCACAGCCTCACAGCTTCATTGCCTCACTGCCTCACTGCCCCACAGCCTCACTGCCTCACAGCCTCACAGCTTCATTGCCTCACTGCCTCACTGCCCCACAGCCTCACTGCCTCACAGCCTCACAGCTTCATTGCCTCACTGCCTCACTGCCCCACAGCCTCACTGCCTCACAGCCTCACAGCTTCATTGCCTCACTGCCTCACTGCCCCACAGCCTCACTGCCTCACAGCCTCACAGCTTCATTGCCTCACTGCCTCACTGCCCCACAGCCTCACTGCCTCACAGCCTCACAGCTTCATTGCCTCACTGCCTCACTGCCCCACAGCCTCACTGCCTCACAGCCTCACAGCTTCATTGCCTCACTGCCTCACTGCCCCACAGCCTCACTGCCTCACAGCCTCACAGCTTCATTGCCTCACTGCCTCACTGCCCCACAGCCTCACTGCCTCACAGCCTCACAGCTTCACTGCCTCACTGCCCCACAGCCTCACTGCCCCACAGCCTCACAGCTTCATTGCCTCACTGTTTCACTGCCTCACTGCCTCACTGCCTCACTGCCTCACAGCCTCACTGCCTCACAGCCTCACTGCCTCACAGCTTCACTGCCTCCCTCGCTGCCTCCCTGAGCCTCTCTATTCCCCCGGGGGTCTGGGCATGGCTGTGAGTAATGCTGTAGGGCAGCTTCCAGGCAGTGCTTGAGGCCTTCGATTCACCATGCATTAAGGCATGGTGTAGGTGTTGAGAAACAGGGATCCAAGAGTGGAGGGTCTGAGACTAGAGTACTAGGCATAAGGCAGCTGTGATCAGTTCTCAGCATGAAATTAAGGGAGATAACATAACAAGGTATTTATCACCAGGAAATGGATACTTCGTGTTTCCAGGTATAGCTTAGCTCTACTGACCTGGCCTGTAGTTCCTTGTCTTGTCCAGCAGGATTTTTCCAAGGAAAGTGCTTGTCTTTTGGAAAAAGTGTCTTTTAGCTGGAGATTTCCAATTCTTTCATGCCTGGTGAATGTTTATTTGGCATATGATTTAAGTGTTTCTCCTTTGTACATCTGTGCTAATGGTGACTCAGAGAGGAATCCACACCTGTGAGTTGTCTGTGAGGGAGGCAGTGGGGGGCTCTCCTTCCCCCAGTCCTGCTTATCGGAGTGGAATGGAGTGGAATGTGTCCATGTCTGCCTGGTACCACCTTGCACATGAACTTTCTCAGCCTTCCTCCTGTTCACAGACTGAAGTGTTTAAGGAGTTGGGTTGCTGTGAAGGAATGCTGCTGATTACCAATGGAATGAGGAGAAGTTACAACATCAGGAATGCAGTTCCTGATGCTGACTCACTCTCTGATAAAAATGAAGAGAGATGAAGGAGAAACAAGACAGAATTTCTATATGGGCCCTAAGGTTACTGGTGATTTTGAGTATCAAGCATAATTCTGTCTTTGCAAATCAGTTTCTTTTTTTATCTTTATGCTGAATCCTCAATTCAGGATTGTGGGATTCTCTGCCAAAGGAGCGATAAAGTGACCCAGGCAGCTGGAGGAGTTTGTTGTGCTTCCAGTTATTCTGATGTCAAACATGAGGTGTAGCCTTGGGATTTAGTTCTTCATCCAGAGGTTTGAACATCATTGGCTGGCAAGGCCAGGTTGTTTCCTGGTGCTTGCAGCTGGAGTTTGGGTAAAGGAAGTTTTGTGTGGCTACTGAGGGGTTTGAACCAGATTAGGGGGCCCACATTCCGCCAGGATTAGGATGGCCATGCCCACTCTGTGGAGAGCCTTTGCCAAGGAGGGCAGATTAGATGGATTGATAGGTGCCACTGTAATGAGCAAGGTTTGGAAGTGATGCCAGGCCACAGGCAGCTCATAGAGGTGGAATAGAAATGAGATAATTGCATAGAAATCTTTCATGAGATCTTGTTCTGTCAGGGAGTTTGGGACTTTGTACCAAACAGGTGTTACTTGCTGTGACCAATAGTGGAGCTAACATTGTATTTTTAATAGCATTTCCCAATAAAATCATCTCCTAACATCAGGTAATTTAATCTCAGAATTCTGGGCAGCACATACACACTTCTGTGGATTTCTAACACAGATACTTTTCTGTTCTTTAACAAAGGTGTGAACTGTGAAACTGAAATAGATGAATGTGCTTCAGAGCCTTGCCAGAATGGGGCCCTGTGCAATGACCATGTTGGGTTCTACACCTGCACCTGTGCACCAGGTTATGAAGGAACCCAGTGCGAGGTGGACATCAATGAATGTGAGAGCCAGCCATGCCAGAACAACGGGACATGCCATGACCTCATTAACAGGTGAGAAACCAGTGCTGGGGGGAAATTAGACACCAGGACTGATCTAAAGGTCTACTTAGTGCAGCCTGTCAAAATCAGAGTAGAAAGATGTGGGGGGAATTGCATTTAGTGTTTTGTGCATTGAGTGGCAGTAACAATGGCTTGTGGCAATAAGGGAGAAGCCCCCTCCCAGCAGCAGAACTCAGGGGTGCTTAAAGAATGGGAGGAACAAACACAGAGAAGTGGTTTTTAGAGCATGAACAGCCCAGGCAACTGCTGAGAACATACCTGTGTGTCTGAATTTACCTTTCCACGGGTAAGGTGTGAACACTAGTGGGTGTGAGCATTGACAGCTGAGCTCTTTTGCTTTGGGGCTTTGCTGCTCAAGGCAGAGCTGATGCCTTGCTGTGTTTGGTGCCCCACAGCTACCATTGTGACTGCAGTGACACTGGCTTCGAGGGGGCCCACTGTGAGCTGGACGTCCTGGAGTGTGCCTCTGACCCCTGCCACAACAGTGCCACGTGCCTGGAGGGAATCAAGGGCTACAGCTGTGCCTGCTGGCCAGGTGGGCTGGGGGCTCTCTGCTCGTGGGGTGTGTGGGCACATGGCCATGGACAGCATGTGTTTGATTGCTATGTTGAAGAAGTAGAGAATTAATGTTCATACTGCATGGCCCCATGTGAGATTTCATTGTCTGGAACAGTGAGGCTGCACTGGTGCCCTTTACAGGTCATCCCGAAATCCAACTGACCTGCAAAGATCACCCTGATTCTCACCCATAAAGTTTTCTTTCTCTTTTCTACCATTTTCCATCACAAGTTCCTCAGTAATGAGGTGATGCTTTCCTGCAAATGGATGATTTTGGCTCCTGTATTTGCCATAGTGGAGAAAGCAAAGGGCCCGGGTACTCCCTGCTAGATGAGCTGCAGATCTTGGAGTCTTATTCCCTCCTTGGAGTCAGCCACAGTGTTTGGGAGCTGAGCTGCAGTGAGGTTGTGCAGGATGCTGACACAGTGTCTCGTGGCAGGTTACACCGGGCAGGACTGTGAGGAGGATGTGGATGAGTGTGTGACACAGCCCTGTCACAACGGGGGGCTGTGCCTGGAGCGCTCCAACCCAGCCCACTATGGGACACAGCCCCACTTCCCCAGCAACTTCAGCTACAGCCAAGCAGCTGGCTTCCTGTGCCAGTGCCAGCCAGGCTTCACAGGTGAGCTGCACTCAAATGTTCGTCCTGTCTGCACTGGGTGGTGCTGCTGTTTGAGGAGATGGGAACAGAGCAGTGTTATCTCTGCTACAGAAATCCCTTAAGGACTGGTACTTCAGAGGGACTGGCAGCCTGATGCATCAGGAATGTGCTTCTGCTCCCATTGCAGACAGCTGAATGGCATGCCCTGTCCAAGCCTGTCTCCAGGCTGAGGCAACAGCCTGTGCACTTCCCCATGCTGCCATGAATGCCCTCTGGCTGTGCAGGTGCCAGGGTGTTTTCCCTTTGTCAGTCTCTTGTGCATATGGCAGGATTTATGACACAAAAAATCTCTGAAATTCTTCATCAGAGGAAGCTAATTCCCTGAAGTCACAGATTACTATTCTAGGTGTTTGCTTGGTGAGACTACTCTCATGGCAGCAACTGTATAATCAGAGGAGTTTCTTGGTATGGAGCTCTTGGAGCTACAAGCTCTGTGGATGTTCCACTGAAATATTACCCTTTCCATGGATTTGAGATATGCTGGATTTAATAGTTAGGGGAATTCCCTAGTGGGAAGGCATAAACAATGATATTTTATTATTTTATGAGAGAAATATGAGTTTCACTGCTGCACAAGTGCACTCCAGAGGTGTTTGTGTTTTCACTTTCCAGGGGAGACCTGCTTTACCAACATCGACGAGTGCGAGTCGCAGCCCTGCCAGAACGGAGGGCTCTGCCAGGACCTGGTCAATGGCTTCCTCTGTCAGTGCCTGCCTGGTTATTCAGGTAACCTGGGGAATCAGATCCTCCTGGCTGCCTAATGCTGAGCTGCTCCACTGCTGCCTGGCTGCAGGATTCCGGGACTGAGCTGGACTGGGGGTGTGCAGCAGGATGTCTGCAGTTCAGGGCTCAAATGCTATAGGAAAGCTGTGTGAGTGTGGGCAAGTGAGTTGATAGGCCGTGAACTAGATTTGGAGACATGAGATCAACTGCATAGAGTCTATAAGTTCAGAGTATCCAGGGCATCTGTATCCTGGAGTGAAAGTTACCTGCAAGAACTGTGGGTTCTATACATGTAGGAAGTATATAGAAAACCAGTCTTTAAATAAGAGATGTTTAACATTCTCGTTGTCCCAGATTGTACTGGCTGTAACAGATTGGCTCACCAGCACGTAAACATCTGTAAAACATCTCCATTCACTAACACCCCGGGATGATAAGAGCCAGCCATTTTTGGCTGAAAGCAGTGATCTGCTATGTTGAGGTCAAAAGGTCTTTGTGATGTGAGCAAAGGAAGCCTTCTCTGTTTACAAGGGAATGAGGAGTCTGGATTCTTCCCCAAATGCCCTGCCTGACCCTAAGGGTTCAGTTTGCTGTTTGAGAATCTGGGAGATGGTGAATGTCAGCCCTGCTGGGAAGATCCTCTTCTAACTGGTACTAAATCTCATCTTTCTTTAAAATATTCGTTCTCAGTCTTCTTCAGCTTTAAATTCCACATGTGTGAGAAAATTTAACACCTGAGTAGTTTATAAGAAAGGCAATCCCAGCACAATCCTGGATTTCTGGATTTGAGATGAGGGTAACTTCTCCACAGTGTTACCAGGCTGCCATCTCGTGGGAAAAAGAAGCCAGAAGAAAAGCCTGTCCCTTAACTTGCAGCAGCAGGTAACAACATTCCAGAGACTCTCTCAAGCCTTTATGGCATGGGAAAATTTTCTGTTTTCCTTCTGTGGTTGCAGTGGTTGAGCTGTGTTGGTTTAATTCCACCCAGCTCTTTCCTGGGAAGACCTATTACTTTCATTCCCAGGATGTAAAATCAGCTTCTAGTTAACACCTTCTGTAACAGGGCTGAATTATTTGTGGGGTTTTCTGGCCTATCTTGTTTGCTAATTTAGGGCAGATCAAGAAAAATTTGCTTTTGTAGATGAGGCCTTTGAAAATCAGCTTTTATCTAAGCTCGTTATCGCTGCTTTCTCAGGCAGTTACAATGCTGTACTCTGAACTGAGATCTTGTCCGAAGAGATGGTTTAAAGTTTATCCTTCTTGTCAGAATTCCCACTCACATCTGTGCCCTGTTCTCTTTTCCTCCTGCAGTGCCCCAGCACCCTCACAGAGCTCAGAATTTCATTGTGCTTTGCCAAGCTGCAGATCTGTTTAATCCCTTCCAATTCTTAATGTGCTCATGGGCAGAAAAGCTGACAGAAACATGGGCTGATGGGCAAAGGAGTGCTAGAGTTCATTCTGTTGCATCAAATTTGGGTTCATTAGTACTTGAAGGGGATTAGAAGCAGGTTGCTCTTCTGGATATTGCTTTTGGTAAAGGACTTTGTCTCAGCTGAGGTAGTTCTGACACATTAACACAGCGAAAGGCTGGGGGCAGTCTGTGAGATCAGTGAGTGCGTGTGGAGGAGTGAAGCTGACAGGGAAATAATAGCAATTAATCTCCCCTCCTTTGTCAATTAATCTCAGTACAGTCATGCTGGGCAAACAGCTTATTACTTCATATTAGGATCACAGAACAACTTTGTGAAGCTTCCCATAATGTTTCTCTTCAAAACACATTTCTGTGGCAGCTTAGGTCTGCCATGAACTTGGGTTTAAGCTGCCTCCACTGATTAAAGTGAACTTGCTACTCTGATGAAGAATGCTTTCTTGGGGTGGCAGAGACTCCTTCTGTGTGTTTGCTTCCTCAGTCTGAGGAATCTGGGGAGTGTTGGGATAACAGTGCAAGTCAGGAGAAATTCTTTCTTTGCAAATTAACTGCCTCAGTGCTGTCTCAGTGTACTGCAGGCGGATGAACCTTCTCTCTGAAATGTAGTTGCTGCAAAAGTGGTGCCTCATTCCTGAGAACAACATAACAGGTCCTGAAGAGTCTGTTCAGCACATGGTTTGTGCTTTAGCAGAGGCTCTAGGTACCCTGAGAGGCTATAAGAAGTATGAATCAAAAGATTGCATGGGTACTAAATGAAGTGCAAAGGAGAAGGAATCTTGCATGCTCTTGGAAATTATGTCAGCTGTGGTCAAGAGACAAAGCACATTAGGAAAAGTCTGTCTTTTAGGGGGAAAAGAAATCCAACAACGTGAATTCTTAATTTAATTTTTTTCAGAAATAGTTTCAGTCCATCAGGTATTAGGGAGTAGGTTAGGCCAGGACAAGAAAAAGACCTGTACCTCCATTTGACATGGACACTAATTTTTAACCTGCAGCAATGTTATCACTGAAGTTTGGATCATTCATTCTTTAAGAACTTTGAAATGGCCTGAGTGGTCCCACTGGAGCTGGAGCTGTGCTCAGCCAGAGGAGGCCGTGTCCTGCAGCAGGCACTGGGCACAGTGAGGGGGGCCGAGCACGGCGCTGCCATCACACACATCCAGCCCGGGGCTCTGGCACCTTGTGATCATGGCAACATTCTGAGCTCCTCTGCACAGGCTGAGGAACACTTCCACTTTCATGAGAAATCACAAGGTGATGTGGTGTGACTGTGTCCCGGTGTAATTGGAGGGCTTATTGACCATCTCACTTTGTTCAGCCATAATGTCTTTGTCTCCTTAAAGAAGTAGAAACCTTCTGTGCAGCAGCTGTAAATGGTGACTCTGTGAGGGTGCCAGCCCAGATCAAATGGGCTTGAATTCCTGGGTCATGGGTCAGGAAATAAATGGGAGATGCTTCTTCCTTCTAACTACCTTTGGATAGATTTAATTTTTTTGTGCAGGTATTTCTTAAGTCAGATTTGTTTTAGGCACGGAGCCTCCAGAGCAAGGGCAGCTAAAAGGTTAAGATAGTAAAGAGATTAGAGGCCTGTTCCACCTTCAACCAAATCCCTTTTGGTAAATATAGCTGAAGGGAGCTGGGCAGCACTTGGTGAGGTTCCCCCCCTTCCCTTCTGCTCCACATTTCCTCTCCCTGCTGGATCACTGCTCCATGTTAATCAGACCTTTTGACTTCCGTGTCATCTGATCAGAAGGCTGCGAGTGCTGGTGCCAGGTGAGAGCAGAATCTGTGCTGGGTGCATTGGGGTGTGAGGGATTTCCAGGCACTAGTGTCCAGGTAGACTCTGTGTGTGTATGTGGAGATAAACATGTGGGTGCATAAAGCAAAATGGGCATTGTTTTGAAGACATTGAATGTTCTGCAGTCTTCACAGTTGTTACTCTTTATTGTTGCAGCAGTGGCTGAATGTGCACAACTGCCTGTTTGTTTTCTCCTGAACAATAACAGAAGGGTCAGAGTAGTTAACAGAGATAATGTTCCAAATCTGTGCTGGGATAGGTCTGTGTATGCACGGGTCTGTGGCTGTATGAGAAGTTTTAACTCCAAGCAAACATTCACCATATCCCTTTCACTTCAGGTATCTGTAAAAGTGACTGGCATGTTTGGATTCAGTAAAATGACAAAAGTGAAATAGCTGGAGGAGTTGTTGGAATGTTTTTTTTTAATATCTTAGTGACACTGCTAATGGAGATTCCAGACACTGACATGTGGGAGGTTTTGTTTGCTTGGACCTGACATTGATACAAACAGAGACTCCCAAGTTTGGAGAAAAGCTTCCAGATAACATTTCTTCACAGAAATAAGAAACTTCTCTGGGTCTTTATGACACAAAAATACAACTCAGCCTTCAGAAATTTTATAATATGAAAGTAACTATATTAAAAAACAAAACAAAAACAAACCCCAGAACCACAGAGGAAAAAGGAGACTGCAACAGCTAATTTAATAAGGTGGCTAATGAGGAAAGAGGGAGTTTTGATTGTGCAGTGCCATGTCTGAACCCGTACATTCAGCATAATGCAGGGAATTTCCTTCCACCCAGTTTGACTTCAGAGAAACAGGTCATGGTCATTAAAACCTGAGACTTTTCTTAGTGAGTACAGCAGAGTGGAAATGTCTGTGCTCACAGATCCCTGGAACAGGGCACAGGGAGGAGGAAAACTGCCTGATGGACCCTGATTCCCTCAGTGGGGAATGTGCAGCAGGGCCCAGGTTCACTCTGCATTTGGAACTCCCTTTGTTCCTATGGTTTAGATATTGCACAATGGTGGAAATGCAGCTTTTTGGCTTAGCCTATAAAAAGAACATTTTGGCCTTACTCACGGAATTTGGCAGATTCACCTGGAACGCAGCAAGGGCAGGAGTTTGTCTCTTGGCTTTGCCCTGCTGGGCTGAGGCTGTGGGCACTGCAGGCCCTGGGAGGCACGGAGCAGGAATATGCTGGGAGCACACATTCCTGGTGTCAGCACGGACAGGGGCCAGCTGGGAGGGTCAGAGCCGGCCTGGATTAGACCTGGCGCAGGGCAGGGCTCTGCTCCCCCGGCTCTTTCCTCAATCCCTTCTCGTGTGACTGGCACCAGCGAGTGAGTGCTGCACACACTGCCCCGCCAGCCCAGCCTTTTTGGTCATCCCTCCCCCCCTTCACCCCCAGTTTTTTTCCCTTTACTGTCACCAATGTCCACAAGGAGTCGGCCATGAAATCTGTGCTGATTGGCGTGATCCTGAAGGGAATTTTTCTGCTAGCAGGTAATGAGATGTGTACAGTGCTTGCAGTGTGTCCTGCCTGCGTGCGTGCCTGCCCAGGGCAGGGGGCTGGCTGTGCGGTGAGTGGTGGAGGCATGAGGAGGAACCAGAATTGATTACAAAGGAAGAATGTTTTTATTTTGAAGAGACTGAAAGTTTTGTTTTGGAAACTTTAAGGCGAGGAATTTCCTTGTTGCACGGGTCTGGCTGACAGCTCCACATCCCTGTGCTGCAGTCCTGCCTTGCAGTGCTGGGTGTTCCAAGGCACCGGGGCTGTGCCCAGGTGAGCTCTGGAGACACACAGGTACCTCCCGGCTCCTTCTGGGAAACGTTCGGTTTGCTTTTTACCGATGTTTTTGCAGTTTTCATTTTTCCTTTATCGATTGAAAGCTGCCTTGTTGAGCAGTAGCTTTTGTGGCTGTAAGTCAGGACAAACCCTTTGGTGGTCAGTGCCTTCCCCAGCTCCCCGTGCTGCCTCGCCCCAGCAGCGTGGTGGGAGAGCGGCAGAGCCGGGGTTGCCATGGAAATGGCAGTAATTGTGCAAATATGATTGTGTCGGGGTCCGTTTGTTGCGGCTAATTCTCTGCCTACCCCCTCTCCCTCCTCTCCTTTTTCCTTTTGATAATCATAATACAATCCCTAATTAGGATGCAGCAGGGAAAGGTCGTTAGGAATTCAGCTGCCTTACGGAGAGGGCAAGGCGGTGCTGGCCGGGCAGCCCTGCTGAACCGCCGTGTTTCAAGGAACAGACCTTGTCCTTCAAGGTTGTTTGATATCTGACAGCTAAATTAGAATATTTCACTTCATTTGTGCTTATTCTTTGAACATTTTATGTATCTGTTGAAGTATCTGATTCTTACACTGTATACAATGAATCTTTGCTTATTAATAGCAGCCAGTAAATCACTCCCTCCATTCAGGCAGTGGTGAGCTGTGTGGATTTAATCACACTTGCATTTACAAAACAGGACTGTTCCCACCACAGCAGTAACACCCTGAACGTGGTGAAGGATTTCTATTTGAATATTTGAATATACTGGAGGCTGTATTTGAATATTTGAATATACTGAAAGCTCAGCCCCTTCTGAGTGTTTCTGAGCCAGCCCCTGTGGGTTGGTGGCTTGGGACTGTTACCTCAGACACTGCTGAATTATCGGAATGTTTGAAATCCTTGACTCCAGATAGCAGCCTTTTAGATACCACTTGTCTGATTTTCAGATAACAAGTTCCACTGCTTTGCTATTGTTAGTCTTTAACTAGATAAGGAGCTCATTAAACATTTGAAAGTCTCCTAATGGTGTAATGAATCAGATTGGTTGCTTTTACTATTGATGGCTCAGATAAAAGTAAACATTTCGGCTATGAAATTTAGAGGGAACAGAGGGGACTACTACTTGTTTACAAGGAGAATAACTTGGTTTTGTTACTTGTTTTTGTCGACCAGAGTCATGTCTCCCAATTTATTTTTTTAAAATAAACCTGAAAAGGGATGCCTATGCTGCTCTTAGAAAAACCAGTTAGTGTTGGACAACTTCTTAATATCTACTTCCCAGTGGGTCTGCAAAGACACAACTGTCCATGTTCTGGAGAAGATTGGAATAACAGATATCCAGGATCTGTACTTTTGGAAGCTGTAGTGATGTAGCTCCAGATAACTGCTTAGTAAGTCTTCCAGGAAAAAAATTGCCATTAGCCAGATTTTTAGAACTCTTGTGCAATCTCCTTTTCACCCATTTCAAACAAATAATCTAAGAAATCAAACCAGCTGCATCCCTGGTGTTTAATCAGCCACCAGCCTGGGGCTGTGCACCCACCCTGGGGACAAATGTCCTACCTGGTGTGAGGCACTGGGGGTCTGGGACAGGAACAGCCCAGGCAGGAGCTCCTGCTGCTGTGCCAGAGAGAGCTGAGACCTGCTCTGGCTGGGAATGTGGAATGGGAAAATGGGCCTCTCTCCTCCCAGCCTTCTCACAAATGCAAAAATTCATGGCATCTCTCCTTTTGTTATCCAAACCAATGTTATCTTCTCCTCATTGCCCTGTTAAATATCAGCAGCTCTGATCTGAAACAGCAGCATCTCGAGGGTTTGGGACTATACCAAACCTGCCTTTCCTTATTCAACAGCCTCTCCCCTTAAATCTGACTGCAGACTTGCCTCCTGCAGCTTGGAGAGCCCTCCAAGAAACCCCACTCCACACAGTTATACTGCTCTACTGATTTTTCCCAGCTGCGATTGAAGTCTTCTCCCAAACTGGGGTTCTCCAGGCCCAGTGATATCCCTTGTACTCTGTTTATTGCAACACATTTCCTTCATAGCTTTGTGCTGCAATCTTAATTCTGTCCCTGCTCTTCCCCTGCTGAGCAAGCCCAGCAGTAAGAGGAGACGGGCTGTCCTGAGGTGGTGAAGATACTGTTGCTTACAGAACAGCCCTGGCACATCTGGAAAGTGCAGAATTAGAGCCTTGCATTTCTCTTTCAGTGCTTCCCAGAGCTCTGTCCCTACACTGGCACAATCGGACAGTTTGGAGCTAGAAGCTGGTGCTCATCCCTCTGCAGAGCTCAGGGGACAAACCATCACTGCAAATATTCACGGACCTGTATCTTTGCTAAGTTTTTATTTATAATCACACATCAAGTCCAGCTCCAGTGCTCCTAATGCCCCATCTCCCCTCATCTCTGTGCCCCAGGCAGCTCTCTAATCTCTTTGACATGCACATTCTGTCTAGTGGCTTTTCTTTACAAACGTCCTTTGTGTTTTGATTCCCTTCCTTTGTGTGTGAATTCCTTCTTTTTCTTCCTGCTGCCCTCGTTGTGCTTGCTGGCTGGATCGGGTGTAATGCTATTAGATTGGGATAATCCATGCTTGGTTTATCTGTGGGACTGTCTCTGAAGATTAGTGAAAACCAATGTTATAGGCTAGATAAAGTGAACTGGTGCAGGGCTCTTCTGTCAGTCTGGGGATGCTCAGGAAAATGACAGCAGATTTTCATTAGCCAGATTTGGTAATTTACTTGAGCCCCTTTGGGATCCATGTGCTGCCAGGAGACACAACTGCAGTGCAGGACCTCACCCAGTTCATTTCTGCAGGACTGGGCAGAACTGAAATCAGCTTAGTGCCAGCAGGGCAGAGTGCCTGTGGAGCATGTTGTGTTTGTTGTTTGATAATGAATTGGGTCTTGTGAGTTTTACAACTGGTGGGTCGTCTTGGAATTTGAATTTTTTTAACTGAGGCTTTCCAGTAATTTCCTATTTTACTGCTGTCTGCAACACTGGTGCCTGGAACATGCTCCAGTCAGATCCATAGACCTACCTGGCCTTTCAACATACCAAATCTATTAAGACAAGAGCATAAATTCCTTGTCTGTGCTGTTTTGGTCCTTCCATACCTTCTGCACGTTGACTGCCTGTGGGGTTTGAGTTGGGACAGGACAGCAGCTGGTGGGGGGATTTGGACTGACAGGCCAAAGCTCTATAAGTGGCACCTGGGAGGACACAGAAGTTTGGTTTTTTTGCTGTTGCACCATCAGCAGGACCCTCTGAGTGAGTGTGGGGCCCTGGAGAGAACTGGGGAGGGCTATGCCTGGCAGGCTCTGGGAGGGAGTCCCAGTCCCACAGTGAGATCCCATCTCTGAATCTCTTTCACAGGTGTGGAATGTGCTGTTAACATCAATGAGTGTGAGGAGGGTCCCTGCAAGAATGGAGCTGTCTGTGAGGATGGCATTGCTGACTATTCCTGCCACTGTGTCCCTGGCCAGGATGGCACCACGTGGGGAGGGAAGAACTGCTCTGTCCAGCTCACTGGGTGCCAGACGCACGACTGCCAAAACCAGGCCTTGTGCATCCCAACCTACCAAGCTGAGAGCCACGGCCACCTGTGCCAGTGCCAGCCTGGTTTCTATGATGCCACGTGCTCGACACCTACAACGTTTTCCTTTGTTTCCAGAGGGTATCTCCTCATGGAGCTGCCTGAGGACAGTGAGAGCTGGAGGGGTGCAGGAGGAGCCAACGTGTCCCTGCGCTTCCGAACCACCCTGTCCAGCGCTCTCCTTTTTTACCGAGGCCATGAAGCCGAGTACTTGTTCCTGGAGCTCTTGGATGGCATCCTGCATGCAGAGCTGAAGAGGGAGGATGCTGGGTACCCACTGTTCCTAAAGGGGCTGAGAGTGGACGATGGCCAGTGGCATAAAGTGGAAGTTGTTGTGCACAGCAAGGTGCAGCTGAAGCTCTGGCACGGCTCTTGTGAGACCGGGGTCTGCCTGCAGAGCTCTCCTGTCCCACCAGTCACTGCTTTGGCCCCACAAGCCTTCCTGAATCTGTATATTGGAGGTACTGAGGATCCAATGGCCAACAACACACGGAGCCAGCAAGGCTTTGTGGGCTGCCTGCAAGACCTGCAGGTGGATGCTGAGGCCGTGCTGCCGGCGGATCTGCCGCTGGGGGAGTCGTCCCCGGCCAGGCCGGGCTGTGACCGCACCGAGTGGTGCCTGTCCCAGCCCTGCTCCCACGGGGGGCTCTGTGTGGACCTTTGGGCCACCTTCAGGTGTGACTGTCCCAGGCCCTATGGAGGCCCAGCTTGTTTGTATGGTAAGTGCCATGGCATTGACACCTGCCAGCTCCACAGGTACTGCAGAAGCTTGGATGTTACCTCTGGAAACAGGACTTTCTATTTGGCTGGGGGGGGAAATAAAGCAAAAGCCTCTGTGAATAAAATGCTCATCAATCCCTTCCCTGTCGTTTGCTCCTGCAGGAGTGACTGTCAGTTTTGTGGTGCAGGTTATTCCTGGTAGAGGCTCTGACTTCACCTTTGTAACAGATCTGTGTGAATGCAGGGGAGCAGGGAAGTTGTTTTACTGTGAGAAGTTGATCTTGAGCTTCTGAGCTGGGGATGAATAGGAACGTATCACTTTACAGATAAACTGTAGAGTGTTAAAGGAAGCTCTTTGACAATTTTGAGTTAAAATCATATCTATTTGCATTTTTTTTGCTCCTGCAAAGCTTGTATTAGTATTGGGGTTTTTTTTCAACTCTTCTGAGCCCTAAATATGGCATGTACTGCTGTTACCAAATCTACAAATTTTAAAAGCAACTCTGTATCTCAAAAGTCCTTGAGTAAATCTGCTGGATTGGGAAGGGCTCTGCTAGACCTGTATTTCACTCTCATGCTACTTGAATTTGTGCCCTCCAGTGGAAGCAAGGACACATTCACCCACTTCTTAGTGTTGAAGACCTGTGGGGAGGAACATTGTTACCCTGGCACAGGTGGAAAACGTTGAGAAGAAACTTTTGCCCCATTCCTAAGGAGCTGCATCCCTGTGCCAGCTGCATTCCCTTTATCTCTGAGCTGAAGTCTGTTTCTTTTCTCTTCCAGAGCACCCAGCAGCAACATTTGGCCTAGAGAATTCCACCAGCTTTGCCTCTTTCACCCTTTCTGACAGCCTTGGTGCAGACTTTAACCTGTCCTTTTTCGTGCGGAGCCGGAAGCCCGACGGGCTGTTACTGCAGCTGTGCAATGGGACAGGCCCCTGCCTCACCCTGTACCTGAGGGATGGCCAGCTGGGCATAGAGACCTCACCCACGGACACTGTGACCTTGCCAGGCAATCTGGTTGATGGGAGAAGACATTTGGTAGCCCTGTCTTTCCAGGGAGGCTCTGTGGGTGCTCTGCAGTCAGACACCTTCATGGAGCTGGGGCAGCTGCCAGCACAAGCCCTGGGAGCTGGATCTGAGGTGTTTATTGGGGGACACCCAAACCCCGACAGTGCTGAGCTCTGGGGGGGCTATTTCAAGGGCTGTTTGCAGGACATCCAACTCAACAGCCACCAGATACAGTTTTTCCAGGTGGAGAACAACAGTTTGCCAGAGGAACTCAATAGGACTCAAACTGGAAATCTTGTGAATGGCTGCATCTCTGATGACACCTGCAAGGTATGTGCTGTGTCTTGTCTGTCTCTGTGTGTGCAGGGGTTTGTTGTAGTTCTGTTATTACACAAAAGTCTGAGTGTTGCTGCTACCAGAAAGAGGAGGTTTTTTTATGTATTGAACAGCAATGGTTCTCTGTGCTCCCACCTCACTCAATGTGCTACATATGATTTAAACACTGAGTTTTCTCAAGCTCCCCTGTAGTTTTTGTGGTTTTAGAACTTGGCCAGAAACTTTTGTGCTGCCCATCTCCACTTTGCTGAGCCTGCATAGGTTCCAGACTCCCCTCTCTAACCTGTAACCTTCCCAGCCCCTCCCTTCATCCTGTTCCAATTGTACAACAACCTCTTCCCCAGGAATCTGCCACAACACAAGCTGAAGGAACTGCCTCCATGTGCCTTTGCATCAGAGCCTGGCTCTTCTCTGTGCCACACCCAGTGATGGGGAGGCCACACCCCCTAATCTTGCCCTGCTTGCTTTTACGGTGCTCTGAAGCATTGTCACACCTGTGGTGTTAGGGCTGTCCTTCTGGTGACAGAACTTTGTGAGCTTCTTGGGAGCATCACAGTTGGTTTCATCTGTTCCTCACCTGTGTTTTTGTGCCTTGTTCTTTGCTGGAGTTCCTGTTGGTCAGTTCTGTACACAGAGGGGAGCAGGGGCTTAGGAATTTCATGTACAGAGACCTCACTGCTCTTGAGTCATTGTTCCATTTCCCTCTCTTGATTCAAATGCTCTTGTGCTCATCTTCATTGTCACAACTCTACCAAACTCTCTTAGACCTCAAGATGAATTACTCTGCCCCTAAATTCCCCTGTTTTGTTTTTCAGTCTGAGCCATGTCAGAATGGTGGCAGATGCATTGTCACTTGGAATGATTTCCATTGCAGCTGTCCAGCAAATTTCACTGGGAAATTTTGTGAAGAGAAAGTCTGGTGTGAAAGTGACCCATGTCCTGAGGCCACCACCTGCATAGACGTTGTGGCAGGATATGTGTGTAAGTTCTGTTCTCCTGCTTGTGTGTGGGTAAAATCCTCCCCGTTCCCTGTCTATAATCAATATTCCCAGTTTGTGCTGTTGAAAACAATACAAACACATGCTGCAAGAAGGACACGGAGTGGTGCCCAGGTACACACTGCTACAGGCAGCATGGGCTCCCTGGGCTTGCCCTGGGTGTGACAGAGCACAGCTGAGGAGCAAAAATTGCTGCCTAAGAGTTGGATATTATTACAGGAGGTGCAGTTGTAAACAGGAAGAGCTTTAAGGCTGCCAGCAGCTCGCCTGTAATCCTGCTCACACTAAGCTTAGGGATTCTTAGGGAGAGAACCTGCCAGGGGTGTGCCATTGGTCTGGCTCAAACAGGACACCAACTGTCTTTGAAATCCCTTTATTTATAGGTCTGGCTAATGCAACATTTAATAGTTACGCTGCCATAGAATTTACCACCAACACATCAGTGACCAGAACTCTGAGCAGCCTCCACGTGGACTTCAGAACCAGAGATGAAGATGCTGTTTTGCTTCGGGCTGTGGAAGAGGTGGATTCCCTGCAGGTAGCCATTAAGAATTCCTCCCTGCTCGTTGACATCAGGAGTGGGAACAGCATCGAGGGTGTCAGCTTCCTGAGCCCGCAGCCCGTCACGGACGGGGCCTGGCACAGCGTGTCCATGTCCATGGAGGAGCCGGCCGCGCTCTCCTCGCGGTGGCTGCTCCGCCTGGACGGCTCAGCGAACGTGACCCTGCAGGGCAGCGCTGGCAGTCTGGACTTCCTCAAGAACAACGCACTGGTGGTTCTGGCTGAAAACTTCACCGGCTGCCTGGGCCAGGTGCAGATCGGGGGGATCTTCCTGCCCTTCCTGGCCCACGGGCCGTACCCGCAGCCCGAGCAGTTCCAGCGGGCCGGGCCGGGCAGTGTCCAGCTGGGCTGCTCCGGGGCCGACGTGTGCGCCTCCAGCCCCTGCCTCAACGCCGGCACCTGCCAGGACCTGTTCAACTCCTTCCGCTGCGCCTGCAGCGCGGGCTGGGCCGGGCAGCGCTGCGAGACCAACATCGACGACTGCCAGCCCAGCCCCTGCGTCCACGGGGACTGCGTGGATGCCGTGGCAGACTTCCAGTGCGACTGCTTCCGGGGCTTCATCGGCAAGAGGTGCGACATCAACGTGGACGACTGCGTGCGGCACCAGTGCCTGAACGGAGCCACCTGCGTGGATGGCGTTTACGGGTACTCCTGCAGGTGCCCCCCGCAGTACTCCGGACCTCGCTGCGAGTAAGTGCCGGGGCAGAGCGGCCTCCAGATAAACTGCACTTTCACTTTGGGGCGTGTTGGGAAAATTTTTCATTGCAAGCATCTCGTAGGTAAAGAACCTAAATTCTGCTGTGACTTGGAAGGTGCTGCCCAGCTCCAAACCCTCACTGACAGGGGCTCAGCCTCGTTCAGGATAAGGATCCTTCCTTTTGATGTGGGTTATCCCTGTGCTACATTTCAGAGCTGTTTGAAGGGCACATAGTCTGGCCTGTTGTCATTTCCCTCTTTCCATCTCTGTGACGTGATTCCCCTCTGCCATATTCTTGTGCTGATTTAAAACAAAACATCTTGTGCCAGTTCAAATGGAACATTTGACTCCTCAAATGGAATTAAATACTGACATGTCTGTGTTTTAGTTATCTGATCTATCCAGGATGATTTTCCTGTTGTTCTTGCTGTATTCTAGTGCAAACAGTTTCCTGGTATGGGCATTATCCTTCCTGGGGCCTGGCTGTACTGTTTCAGCACTGTCCTGTCCCTGCCTATATTTTCATTGCAAGAACAGGCCTGTCTGAGTACTGATAGAGCTCCTGTCTGTTCCCCGGGCATGATCCAGGGAATACTCTCATGATTTCTGAGACTATTCCCTTTTTCACTTGTGTCAAACTCCTTCCTAGAAATACTAATCACGGTATGACCCTCACCAGCCCCATTCCCCCTGAGCCCCAGAACACTCTGCCCATCCCCAAAACCTGAGTGCTCCAAAGGCTGTCCCTTGCTCTCCCCAGGTGGCCGTTCCCCCCTCAGCAGTGTGGCAAGAACTTCACCTGCCTGAACGGTGGCAGATGCATCACCGAGAGCTGGGGAGCCAACTGCTCCTGCAGGCCTGGCTTCACTGGAAGGAAGTAAGTGCTGCTTTGGGACCCAGGGCTGATCTCAGTGGGTGGCAGAGCAGGGCCGCTGCTTCACCCTCCTCCATGTCCTTGTGCCAGTCACACAGCTGCTCCTGATGGGAACGTGAGCTGTTGCTTGGAGCAGAGGGAGGCTTCAGATCATCCAGCTGCCAACACCATTTTTTGCAGCGAGAACTGCTTCCAAGTTTTTTCAAGCACACTACCTGTGCTGGAGACCTGTGCTGGCCTCAGTCCCATAGAAACCACAACAGGAGGGTTGGTGTGAACAGGGGAGAATTTCATGTTGTTTGACTCCAGAGAAGGCACCTGGAGAAGCTGCAATGGGCGCTTTTCATCAGAAGAGGCTTTTTTAGAGTGGATGATCTTGTGTTCTATGGCACAAGAATATATATGACAATTCTAATCCCCTCTTCCTTTCCAGCTGTCAAATCAACATCAACGAGTGTGAGCCGAACCCGTGCCAGAATGGGGGCACGTGCCAGGACTCGGAGAACAGATACGAGTGCGTGTGCAGTGCCAGCTTCACCGGCGAGCGCTGCGACATCAACGTAAGCTCTGCCCCTCTGGGCTCTGCTGGGCTCTCCCTCATCCTGTCCTGCCTAAAGCACAGCTAGGCAATCCTGAATGGTTTTCTTCTCTGCAGTGCTGCTGCTTATTAGTCTTCAGCATATAAACAACTGCAGTAAATGCTCCTCAGTATCTGCATGTGCTGCCATATGGCTTTTTGGGGCACATTTCCATGCATTTCACAACTCTTTAGACAGTAATCCAACTCCTGCAGTTGACCCAGGTTCCTGGAGAGTGGAATTTCATTTGGTGTTTTATCTTGGATAAGAGTTACTGAACACCTTCCCTCTCCAAAGATCATCTGAGTAGAAATGGATGTTTGGAGAAGGGCAGTTGGATAAAGTCAGGCCAAGAGTGGTTCAGGTGTGTGTGGTTCAGCTGAGTCCTGTCCCTGAGCTGCTGCTGCCCCAGCCTAGCTGAGCTGTCCCTGTGTGCATGATCCAAGTGTTCAGGGTGAGGCTGGGATCCTTCCTGGGGGGAGGTGGGATCATACCCCTGCTTTCTCTGGGAAGCTGTTGCATGGACAGGCAGCTTGTTGGGTAACCTGGGAATGTACTAACCCATCCTGCATGGAAAGGGCTGTGTGCCAGGCGGGGTTTGCTGCTGTTGCTGTTACCCAGGGCTCTAATGCACGTGCCAAGGTCACCCTGACATTTCCAGTTTGCATGCACAGACTCCTTCAGGCATCTCTATCTCCTCTCTCCCAGGACATTTCTTGTGGATTCCTTGTATTTTCATCACCTCCCCTTGCCTTTCTTCACTCTTTCCTTCCCCTGTTGTGCAGCCAGGCCCCTGGTAGGGCAGGGAGGGGCTGGGGATGGTGCTGGGGATGGTGCTGGGTGCCACCAGGGACAGCTGGAGCTCAGCTGAGCTCCCTTTGCTCTCCCCTCCCACAGCAGCAGCTCCAGGGGCTGCCTGCTGGGCCCTCGTGGTGCTGGACTAACCCGCATGGTCCGGAACTAACCCCGCACGGCGCTCAGGGAATCCTCCTGGACTTCGGGCATTTGCAAAGGGCAGGAGGCTTCCACATCCCCTGGGAACGTTCCTTCTTTGCTCTGTGACATGAGCACACACTGAATGGCATCCAAAAGCTCTAAATAATTCAGCTTGAATTATTATAGTTTAGCTGTAAGGTGGCCGACACCATTGTTAGCAGTAAGAAATATTTTTAAGCTTATTGTGAGTTTAAAGCTTTGTTTCATGATAGAAAAATCCACAGTTGTTTTAGTTATGTTGTTGTCTTCCATGCCATCCTTGATTCCACTAGAATCTAGGAATTCTCATTTCTCTCCTCAGTACTTGGGCTTTTTATCATCTCTATCTCCCATCCATGCCCTGACTCTTCAACATCTTCCCCTTCCCACTGCAAGTTCTGCAATTCTGTTTCACAGCTTAACAGCTTAATCAATTCTCTGCTTTGCCATTACAGGCATCATTGAACTTTTTTTTAGTATCATTCCCTTGCTTGGAGAAATTTTTTTGAGTTACTGAAAATTCACATTACTCTGCATTAACTTTGAAGGGTTTTTTTGTTGTTGGTTTGGGGTTTTTTTCAACATTGGTCACAACTTTGCCAGTGCCACCTGTGTAATTTTAGTCTGATATTGATAAGAAGGCAGCTTTAAAGACTCCCACTGTAGATGCTAAGTAAACTGGCATTTACATCTTAAGGAGTTGTCTTGCTGGCAAAAAGTGCTTTTTTTGCTTTTCTAAAACCTTTTTCCCTCTGACCGTTTTGGTCAGTTATTGCAGTTACGGTAACCACTGGAGTTTCACTGTTTCTCCATTAATTTCTTTTACAGAAAGGGGCTCCAGGTGCTCTCTTCCCCTCCCCACTAATTGAAGTAGCTGTCCCTGTAGCCTGTGGCTCTGTGCTGCTCCTCAGTATTGGGCTCATATTCCTGGTTCTCACGGCAAGGAAGAGGCGCCAGTCCGAGGGGACCTACAGCCCGAGCCAGCAGGAGGTGGCAGGAGCTCGGCTGGAGATGGACAGTGTCCTAAAGGTGCCACCCGAGGAGCGCCTGATCTAGGCCCTGCCCAGGCCCTGGAGCTCTTCCAGCACTGGCAGCAGCAGCTCCACCCCAGCCCAGCTCCCCCAGGCCTGCTCACGGAGACGAGGACGTCACAGCCGGGCAGTGGTGCCGAGTGCTGCCCCAGCCAGGCCCAGCACTGCTGCACACCAGGGGCTCCCAGGGAGCCTCTGCCCTCCCTCCTGCCCTGGACTCATCTCAGCAGCAGCTGCAGTGGCTCTGGCTCCAGGCCCCTCCCAGGCAGGAGAGGCAGGTTAAATCTGCTTCCCAAGGCAGGGTGACCCCAGGCACCTGTGCAGGTTCAGCTCCCTGAGTCCCACTCAGGAGCTGGGGAAGGTCATGGCTGGTTTGTATATTCTGCTCTGGTTTGTCAACAGCTGAAAAACATTCAAACTCACCTCAGGTGTGTGAGGTTTTCCAAGTCTTCAACAGCAACAGCAGCTGTGACCTCCCTGTGACAGCCCTGTGTTACAGGGAATTGTCAGGAATGATCGAAATCCTTGTATAAATCATGTTGATGACGTGGTGCTGTTAGACATTCCCATGGGTACCATGCAGGGAAGGGGCAGGCAGGACACCGGGGGTTTGGGCCAGTTCTGGAGCTGCCAGATGCTGGACTTTGGGTGTGCATGGAGGGGAGAAAGGAGCAGGAAAAGGCTCACCAGCCTCCTGTGCATTCCCTGGACTCTGTGGGACAGGGAACAGGGAAGGGGGAGCTCCTGCCCTGCACCGCTGTCAGCACAGCGCCGCTGAGGGAGGCCCTGGGGGCTGAGGGATGTGAAATGCAGCCGCGTCCCGCTGGAAGCTCTGAGTAACTCCCTGTTCTACCACAGCAGCGAGTGTGGGCACACCTCAGCCACTCCTCCGTGGTGGGAGCAGTCGGGGCTGCGGGGGCTGCCCTGCTGCTCGCAGTGGTGGTAGCCACGGCCATTGCCATGAAGAGGAGGAGAGCGACTCAGGGAACCTACAGCCCGAGCCGGCAGGAGAAGGACGGGGCCCGCGTGGAAATGTGGAACGTGATCAAGATGCCCCCGACAGAGCGGCTGATCTGAGCCCGGGGTGAGCCCGCAGCTGCCGCAGGTGCTGCCCAGGGGCCGTGGGCTGGGGGCGTCAGCTCTGCACGGCCTGAGCCCGAGAGCCGGGGCTGTGCACGGCCTCAGGCACCGCCCGCTGCCACTGCCCCGGCAGCTGCTCACTGCAGCTCATCCCACCGAGCACTCCTGTCAAACTGCTCCGGCTGTGCTGGGGAGGGAAAACCTCACTGCTGAGGGCCAGGGGGAGGGCAGGGAGCAGCGGCTAAGGCACACAGGGGACACAGAACCAGACAGGAGAGCTGGGCCCTGCTCCTGCAGGCAACAGAAAAACCACCCTGAGGCAGGTCCAGTGCATGGGAATTAAACCACTGTATTCAGAAATCATGTGAAAATAAGGCTTTTTCAAAAAGACGCGTGCCTGCGGCTGCTCTGCAAGGCTAAGGCAGGTGAGTGAGTGCTGGGAAATCCTTCCTAGAGCTGCTGCTGCCCCTCCAGCCAGGCCAGAGCTGGCATGGCAGGAAGTGCCACTGGGCTGTGCTGGACATGGCTGGTGGAGCTTTCCCTGAGACCAGCCCAAACCACAGGAATATTTTAAGTGCCTTTCTGACCCTGAGGTGCCAGTTGCAGTTTAACCCTTGTGAAAGGAGGATGTTTCCATGCTGTTTGGTCTGGCTCTGCCGCTCCCCGAGCAGGGGCTTGGAGCTGACCACAGAACTGACCCTTGTGAGAGCCAGGGGCTGAGCATCAGGTGGTACTTGTGGGGTGAGGAGGGGAGAAAGAAAGTTCTGCCAGTGACCTCTCTGGACTGACAGGTTTGGGCTTGTTGGTACAGAAGAGTGGAATTTAGTTAACCAATCCTTGCACCCAAACCAGGGTTAGTGTAAGTGACACAGCATCTGCTTTCCACTGCACTGAAAAGGGGTTTTTGATTTTGTGGCTTCACTTCTGTGTTACTGTTTTAGCTGTTGAATGTACTGTTTCTTCTTTAGCATAATGTAGCAGAAGCTGTGGAAGGAAATGCAGCACAGCAGGCCAGGTAAGGTCTAAAGTCATTAGTGTTTCAGGATAATCACTACAACTATCAATGAGGAATACTTTAGAACAGTGTCTGCTTTTAAATCTCAAAAATACTATTCAGAATCATGGTGGGAACCTACCTGCTGTAGCTCATTCCCACAAGAAAATGCTGTTTATTCTGGTCTGCTTTTTGGATTTTTTTTCTACTGTAGCTGTAAATGTTTCTGTAATTCCAAGCAAAGGGAGGGGCATGGAACTCTGCTCCCGTGTGTCCATTTAAAAACAAGTGTGTCTGTGTAAGAACAGGTCTCTGCAACAGGCAGCTGCTGACAGAAGAATGAAAATTTCAGAAAATAGTAAAAACCAAAGGAGTGGGAGAAAATATTTTGTCTGTAAGCTCACTTTCCCTCTAGTAGTGAAGAAGAGTGGAAGGTGTGATGGCAGCTGGCTGTGTCTGGGAGGCAGCTGGAGCTGGCAGTGACAGAGATGCCCTGGCTGCAGCTGGGGGGCTGTGGCTGCTTTCCTCTGCTGATCAGCACTGACTGCTGGCACTGTTCCTGCACTGCTTTGCTCTGGGCATTTTGCAGCTGCTCTTTGGGGAGGTCCACCACACCCTGGGGACAGAGCCAGTGGCAGTGCCCGCTCCGCTTGTGCCAGTGGGGCTTGGGGAGCAGGTGAGTGGGTTTTTCCTGTGCCTTTGTGCACAGGAGGCTCCAGGGCAGCAGAGCTGTGCCAGGACAGTGGGGCTGAGGGGCTGCTGGGCACAGACAGAAATTCCTCCTGGGCCAAGGGAAGGGCAGCTCCTGGCAGGAGCTCTGGGGGCCCTGTGCTGCCAGGCAAAGCTGCTGTGTTTCCTGCAGCCCAGGGGTGCAATCACCTCCTGGGGGCTCAGGGGCTCTGCCACCTTCACCCCAGCACCCCAGGGCAGGTCCTGCTTCTGCTTTTTCACTCCACTCCACATTTGGTGTGTACACTGTACAGAAATGAGGCAACAGCAGGATCTGGAAGAGCCCTTGTTCCTCCAGCCCACGGGGTGCTGAACACAGACCGTGTTCCCAGAGCTTCCCGAGCTCTTGCAAATCCCTGGAAAGTACAAATCCCCGGAGCCCCAGTTCCCTGGAAGGTACAAATCCCCGGAGCCCCAGTTCCCTGGAAGGTACAAATCCCCGGAGCCCCAGTTCCCTGGAAGGTACAAACCCCTGGAGGCCCCGGCAGGTCCGGCTGTGCCCCGGCAGCAGCTCCTCAGGGCTGCACTCCAAGCACCCAAAGCCAGTATTAGCAAAAGTGTTAAAATACTCGTCAGTGTCTTGAGCATTTCTGCAAAATAATTTATGGAAGGTGTTTGTTTTTTTTTTTCAATAATGAACTTAACTTTCTTTTGATATTTAATTTTTGAATATATTTTTTCACAAAACTGGATTTGCTGTAGTTAATTATCATGATCCTGATTTCTTTTTTAATTGTAAATTTTATAATTTGTAAATAATTAGAATGTCTTTCAAGAGAAATTTACAATAAAACTTGGTTAAAAACAGACCTGGTTGTTGACTTGTGAGAGTTTTTCCCCAAAGAACACCTTGCTTTGCTGTCTGGAGGGCTGATCATGGTCTGTGCCACAGTCAAAGCTTCATTCTATGATGATTTGTCCCAGCCCAGAGCCCTGAGCGCAGGCCAGGCTGCAGAGCTTTGCCCAGCAGCAGGACAGAGCTGCTGCACACCAAGGGAGGGAGCTGGGGAAACCTCTGCTCTCTGTTCAGCTCACTGAGCTGCATTTTACCACTAATCCCTGACTTTATGGGCAATAAAGAGACTGGAGTGTCCAGTGACTGCCCCGTCCCTGTGCAGTGAACTGGAAGCCTCCACCCAGAGTGAACAAGATACAGAACTGATCTCACCTCCTGTGCAGCAGCAGATGCACCACAAACTCTGAAGAGGTTTTTCTTCATTTGTTTGTTTTAAAATAAACTCATTTCTCATGGCAGGAAGCAGCTGTAAGTAAGCAAAGGGCAAGTACAGGAACGTGGACAAAGCCAAGTATAAAGTCACTGCTGAGTAAGACCAGGAACATTTTTTACACTGGATTAATAAAAACATCCAAATTCCTTCTAGCACTGAACCAGAGCTGGTTCACACAAGCAAACTGTTTCCTCCTGGCACTATCAGGAATGAATCATGATAGGCATTCCTGAGCTTAAATAAGACAAAAAATCCCTAAATGCTGGCCTAGGGATAGTTCAATTCCTATGTTACAAGAAACCCCTAAAATAGTCTCCTGCTTGCAAACCCTGCTCCAGAAAAGAGGAAAAATTAAAAAAAACCAAGAGGAAAGTCACAAACTCCTTGTCCTCCTGGATCTCAGAGGTGCTAAATAAAGTGGAGAGTGAACAAATGGGTGTTAATACTCTTCAGTGCCCCAAAACTGACTTAGCAAATGATCCATAATATGGGCAAAATAACCAGAGATGGAAATGAACTGCAGTGGGACAGAATTTCCTGAGTGGTTTCAAGCATCTGTGATGGGCTCCTCAGTGTCTGATCACTGTGTGACATTACTGAGTTTAAACAGTTGTCCAGTGCCCATTCACATCCACCATAATCCAGAAAGTTTTATCATCTAGCTCATAGCAAAGGGGCTCTGAAATGCCAGACTGAATTATATATAACATTCTTATTCTGAACTGTATCAAATACAATGGAACTGGTATCTTATACTTTAAATATTTTACTATTCAATACTAAACCCATCTGTTTTTCAACACAAAAAGAAAATACAAATCCAAGTGAATGGCTTGTCAGAGGAACAGCACTGTACAGAAACAGAATATTCCTGGAATACTGTCGTCTTCCCAAAACCGGCAGCATTTCAGATATTATTTTTTCTTTTGTACTGCCCAGACTCGAACACAGAGACAGCCATTCCCATTCCCCAGAGTTAGAAAACTTCCAAGATAACATGAATAAAATAGATACACTGGAAATCAGATAAAGCTTTACAACAATTTCCCCATGTGTCCAAGATGATTTCCTTTATCAAAGGCTCAATGGTGATGTGATTCCCTCTGCGAGAGTGACAGGTTTTACACCAGTGTGCCCAGATACAAAACAAACCAAAAAAGCACCACTGAAGTGAAACAGAAATGATCAGAGACAGCAGCTTTCCTGGGGGATGCTGAGGCTGCTGTGAAATGTCTGGAGAACACAGAGGGGGCTCAGAACACCCAGCTGAGCGTCCCCTGCACGGGGCCAGCCCGAAGCTCCAGCGAGGCCACAGAGCCCAGATCCCCCTCCTGGACACTCCTGCCCTCAGCCCCTCAGCACACCAGCCTTCACCTGCACTCAGGAGCTGGGAACATTGATACCCCAAGTTTTTTTCTCTTTTTTGTTTGTAATAATCAAGTAAGATATTGTTACATTCCATTCATATACTGCAATTTATAATATTGATAGATAATATTAAGATACACATATATAAGAACTAGGATACTCTTTATGGCCTCTATTTTCTGATGTATTTAACAAAAACAAAGTCAAAAAAATGAAAACAGTTGCTGGTGTTTCCAGTTTCCCAACAGAGATGCAGGACCAATCCCTGAGCAGCTGCTCTGTGCTGTGGTTTCCAAGCCTGTGACAATTCTGCCCTGGCTGTTGGTGTTCGGGCAGGGGGAGTCAGAAGTGCCACCAAAGTCCACCTGACAGCACAGCTCTGGGAATGGCTGGGGTTCAGCCAGCACAAACAGGGACTGATGATCAGTCCAGAGCAGCCCACAAGTCAGGTTTTCTGTGCTGTGTGTGTGGAAACAAACCTTGTATCTTTGTGTGTAATGCCAGAAAAACTGAGGCCCATTCCCAGAGGCAGGAATGAACCCCAGCAGAGTGGGCTGTGTCACGCTCCAGGTGTGCCAAGGACTGAAAATACAGGGAGGAAGGAACTTGTGCATCAGTAGTGCTGCCTGAAAAGCTGTGTGTGGAAATCCCAGCCCAACCCAACTCACATCCCCTCAGGCTTTGGTCAGTGCAGGGGTTTGGTGGCAGGGAGTGAGGGAGCAGTGCCAGGGACTGGGACAGCAGGGGACTCTGACCTGTGGGCAAAAAACTCTTGTGTTCAGTTGCAGCTCAGCGATGGTCCTGCAGCAGTCCTGGCTCAGCCTTCCTTAAAAGAAATGATTGGTTTTATGCTGGCTCAAAGAAAACAAAAAATCCCTCTGTCACTTCCAAAAGGACACCGAGGCCATGGGGCGCATCACTCAAAGGTTTCCCATCGCTTTCTGAGCTGCTCCACCTTACCTGGTGTGGGTGACACGTCCTGCTTGGTCTTTTTTAACAGATCTTCAAATGGATCTTTTGTCTCCTCAGATTTTGAGGACAGTAACACTGACTCCAAGCCCTTGGCTGGCCTGGCAGGGACCAGAGGGGGTTCACTGGCCAGAAGAGCCAGGGCTTGTTTGGGATCTACCTTTGTGCTGGGCTGGCCCACCTGTAACGTTCGGGGTTTGGAGGGAGCACCCAGACACGGTGGCTGCAGGGAGCCGGTGGGAGAAGGGCTGTGGCTCTGCAGGAGCAGGGAGCCAGCTGCTGGCACAGCTGGAGCCTGGCTGAACAGGTTTGGCATGGACAGCGTGGCCATGTGATGCTGAGGTCTCTGTGCCGGGTAGAAGGCGGCAGTGGGGGTGATGAAGCTGGAGCTGTACGCGTGACCTAAGGAAGGGGTGAAGGAGCCCCTCGGGGGTCTGACCAGGGACACGGGAAGGGCTCCTGGCAGTGTCTGGGTGAAGGGATTGGGGGAGGGCTGTAGAAAAGGTGCTGGAGCTGGGGCAGGGTAGCCCAGGGGCTGGGCAAACGGTGCAGCTGGAGCAGGCACGAAGTCACTGGGCAGGGTGTTGAAGGCGGGCGCGGGGGCGGGGCCCGGCGGGGCCCGGCCCGGCCAGCCCGCGGTTCTCAGCGGGTCCAGCAGGCTCAGCAGGAGCTCGCTCTCGTTACCGGCCCCTTCCGTCTTCACCCGCACGGGCTGCAGCAGCTCAGCACTGCCGGCAGCACCGCCCAGCAGCTGGGAGGGGTGACAGGAGGAGCTGACAGACTGCTGCACTTCGGGCTCTAAGGACATACGGCCAGCCCCAAAGGGCTCCGGGATAAGATCGGACACCAAGGGGCTGCGCCCATGGGGGGTGAGGATTTCTGCTGACCCCGCTGCAGCCTGGTGCTTGGGAGCCCTGGGTGCTGGTGGTGGTGGCACGATCCCCAGTTCTGGAGTCTTTCTTCCCTGTGGCCTAGGAATGGTGATGTTCCCTTGGATGGCAGGATTGGATTCATCCTTTTCTGCAGGAGCCAGACCACTGTCTCTGCTCTGGGGTCTCCTGGTGATGGGGGCCATGTTACCCAGGGCAGCCAAGGGTCTTTCGGGTGAGCTATGGGAATATTTGGTGGGAATTGCCATATCATCATGGCCCATACTCCACAGCTTGTTGTAAGCGTGGGACAGCTTCATGCTTGGCACAATCCTGCTCCTCTCGGACACACCAAGATCCATTCTCTGCAAGAGACAGAACAAACATGAACTCTTAGTGATGTTCTCACAGCACAGAGCAGGAGGTGAGTTCAGGCTGCTGTGAGGGAAGAGGATCTGTCCCCCACGCTGCCAGCAGTGCAGAGGGACAACAGCCTGTGGCCAGGAAGGACAGACAGGGACCAGCCAGGACTCCGCAGCTCCAGTTCCAGCTCTGCCCCCATGGGGTTGTTCAGCTGGGACATGCTGAGCATCTCTCACAGCCCAGTAAGGAGCACACACTTGTGTCCAAGGCACAGAAGCTGAGAAGCTTTAATTGCTGCTTGGAATAAGCTGACAAATGAAATATCTGAATGTAAGACTAAAATCAGTATTATTATAAGGTAGAAATGACATTTGCTTCTTTAATGTCAGATGAAGATCTTGGAGTCTGCTTTAGTTTAACATTTTCTGAGCTATGTTCCTCCACAAACAATCCTGTTTCTTAAGAGGGGGATTGTTCAAATGATGCTTAGACCAAAATAGGCAGATTAAAAGAAAAAAAAGTTTGGAGGGGACCTGAAAATTACCAACTATTCATTCTCACTGCCGACCATCAACTTCAAAGACAACTGTGTGTGACAGCCACTGGACAAACAGATTCTGAGGAACAGGGCAAATACCTCCTCCTTCAGAAGCAAAGGCTTCAGAGGAAACAGCTACTTACAACTGAGTCATGTTTAAGCCATTTCTTAATTCAGAAAATAATTTTGGAACACATAAGCAAATCCCTGGAAAACAGATGATGCTGCTGCTGCTGATGATTATTATTAGGATCTACCCAATAATATGAAGAAGTTCCCAGGGCACAGGAAGCCCCTGACCTGGTATTCAAAGGAGCAGCGCTGCTCCGCCTCCTCCTTGGGTGCCCGCAGGTCCTCCAGGCTCTTGGCCTGGCTGAGGGGCTGGGGCTGGCCGTCCACTTCCAGGCTGGGGAAGATGTCCTCCAGGAGGTTGACTTCTGAGGCCTTGCTGGAGAGCAGAGGGCTCGGGGGCAGCGGCTCTCTCGCCCTCTCCGGGCTGCCCACGTCCTCTCCATCGGCACTGTCCGACTCCTTCAGGGCCCGGTACGGCTGGGGCCTGCCACAGAACCAAAATCACACTGTAAATCACCAGGTTTGCAATGCTTTGTTTTGAACACAATTTCCTGAGGAGCTGGATGAGTTACAAAGAGCTCCCCAGTGGCAAATACAGCTCAGAGAGCCCCCCGTGCAGAGCAGGCTGTGAGCAGTGCCCGAGGGCAGGGGGACATGCAGAGATGACCTGGCATCCCAGGGTGCTCAGAAGGGCAGGAGAGCTGGGAAGTGCTCAGAGGAAAGCTGTGGTCATGCAGGCCCAGCCAGGCTGAGGAGGGAGCTCTGGGAGCAGGGATAATGGGATACCAGCTCCCCATGCTGACTGTCTGCGCACGGCCTCTGCACCCCCTGTTTGCAGGCTCTGACATCCTCGGGCTTCGAGCTAACTCAGCACACAACATAATTCAGTGTTTTCCTGCAATAATTGGGAACACTGTGCAGGTTCCAATGATTTCATTGGTGTCATCTTATCAAGAAACACCATAATCCATTATGGAGACACCTCCTTTACATTACCAGCCAAGGCTGAGTTAGCAGGATGCTTCTCTTGCACATACCTCAGCAAAAAACTGAACCAGCACATTTGCATTTTGGTGTGTGTACAGAGAACAGCAGCACGATGTGCATCCAATTAATAACAACCAGTGCCACACATGGCTGTGGGGATTGGCACGTGACTGGCAGCCAGTTGTACTGTGGCATTTAAACAAGATTTCAATTAAAAGAAAATATTTGTGGGACCTGCAAAAACACATCCTATGGAAGAACCCTCCTCCCCTTTCCATATTTTGTCATAACACATCTCTATCATGCAAACTGGGAGAGCCCAGCTCACTTCCCTCCCCAGCACACAGAGAGCAGCACTGAGCCCACACCAGGACAGGGACACTGCAGGTACAGGGCACACAGTGACAGCACACGGCCCCAGGGCAGGGAGCTCACAAACCTCCTGTCTTCAGTCTCAAATCACTCTGGGTCACACTGCAACCCCCAGGGGATATTCTGCAAACAAAACTAGTCTCCTCCACCCCAAACACGAGTGAGGGAACATTTTCTGGCCCTTTCCTACTGATCCTAAAGCAGCAGCTCACAGTGCCCTGGCCCTTCTTCCTACAGGTTCTGGTCAAATCAGTGACTGCATTTGTTAAAAGAATGAGTGCAGCTCCATGCAATTTATCTCCCTTTCATCCTCTAGAAATCCTCAAGCAGGCGAGGTTAGGAAATAACAAATCCTCTGCTGCCATTCAGTGAGGGCTCAGCTCAGAGCTGCCTGCCGGGATTGGGATATTCAAATAGGCAGCAAGAGGGATTTAGTGCAGCTGAACTCACAGCTGGCAGGGCTCCCCTCACCTCACACGGGCACCCTGGGCAGGGACAGAACCCTCCAGCCCAACAACGAGTGGTTCTGGCCCAGCTGCTCAGCACTGCCAACAAGACTGAGTTACAGAGGTTTGGGAATGTACAAGTTACAAATTCAAAAGATGGATACAAATAGACCAAACAAACTTCCTGCTCCTTGTATAATTGTCAGATTGTACTCAATGCCCTCAGAGGACACCTGCAGAGATGTGATACCTGACAGAGCAGAGAGGCTGGGATCAAACAGGTGACAGTGGAAAAGGCTGAGAACTGCACTGGAATGAGGCTCACAGGACAACCCAAAAGCACAGTAGCACCACACAAGAATGAATGTGAAAGGTCTGGACAGGAGCACAAGCAGCATGTTGGAACAAAGGACAAATGGAAGGGTGACATCCCACAGAGCTCGAGTCGATGGAAGGCCATAAGCTGTGTGTTACTGCAATGTTTCATGCAGGAGGATGCTTTTTCATGCTGCTCAACATCAAGACAAACAAGCAGGAGAAATGCTGGTCATTCATCAAGCACTGTACAGAGACCCCAGGAGCATTTCCAAAATCCCAGTACGGGTGCAGGTGCCCTGAGAAATGCAAACCCCACTGTTCGAAGCTGGCATGAACACAGCAAAAGAGTAAAGGATAGACCATTCGAAAGGAGCAGAGAAGAAAAAGTTTTCAGAGAAGCCAGAGACAGGATCCTCTTCCTGCTGAAATTCATCATCAGAGGAGTCCTCAGAGAGGAAGACTGTATAGTGTCGCATGGGCTTTACGAGGCTGGGGAACAGGAAGAGAAAAGGAAGTTACCAAGTGGCCACAGTGACAGCTCCTGAGGACAGAAACCAGGGGCTCTGGAGACCCAGATCATCCTGAGCCCAGCTGACTGCACAGCAGACAGCTCAACAGGGAAAGCTGAGCTGTGCTGCCCAGGCACAGAGCACAGCCCTGGGGTGCCCAAGGGAAGGGACCACAGCCACACCATAGTGCAGGGGACAATCCAGAAACCCCCTTTCCCCACCACATTCCCTCCAGAGCTGGGCACCTCTCTGTTCTTCAGACAGCTCTGCTCCTCAGGCTCTCTGAGCTCTTACAAACATTAGATCTCCCTCTCTGCTTTACAGACATTTAGTCTGATGCACAAGAGGAGCTGACTCCAGAGCACCAGATCCTACTTGTATCTATTTTTCACATTTGAAACTGCTTCACTCTAGAATAAAACCTAAGCTGACCAAGAATTGGTATGAAATGCAGTTTGTCAAGTAGGGTGTATATGTTCCTTTCCTCAGTGGCTAACTGAGAATCAGTTCTTAAAGATCAGGTCAGGAAAATAGAAGTTGGACGCTGCACCCAACAGCCCAAGAGGGCCCGAAGTGCCACTGCCAATGAATGTTTACCCACAGTCAGGTCAGAGCTAAGTAATAAAAAGTCTAACAGGTGGCAGTGGCTGCAGCCGATGGTGGTAAGTCCCAGTCTGCATTGTTCCAGTTAAAGCCAGTGCACTGCTTCCCTCTACCAGGCATCCAGGGGAAGGAGGTGGGGCCACTGCAGCCCCGGGGCTGCCAGCGCTCCGGTAAATGCCGTGTCAGCCCCGGCGCCGCGCGGACGGGACGCGCTCCACGGCGCCGGCAGCAGCGCGGAGCGGGGGCTCCGTTTTAATGAGGAAGATCTGCATCTCGAGAGCTTTTTTCATGTGTCAGGATGCATGGACAAATCAGCAGCACATCACGCTGGCCAAAAATGAAATGCTGACAAATGTAGATATTTCAAATTTAATTGACACCTAAATGTACTTGAGATAGAAAAAAAAATATACAGAAAATGGGAGTGCAGGATATGGGAATTAGTAAGGAGAATTCTGTAATAATTTTAAAGGATGTTCTGGCTATGAGACAATTAAATTTGTATATTTTATTATGGTATTGCTTCTTCCTGAATATTGAGATTATGGTACAAAGGAGTGTATAGACTTGTCATTATTGTCCTCAAAAGTGCTCCGCGGATTTGAGGAAGAATTATTTTTTGTTGACATAGTTTTTTAAAGAACAGCTACACAAGAGCTCTAGGGAATTAAAGAATTTGTCCCTCTTACCCAGTAAAATGCAGAGAATAAGGGATTTGGATGCACAGGCTTTTTCTTGCCACAATGAGATAGGAGGCTTGGGAGCGAGGGGATTACCTGGCAACTCTTCCGTGTGAACACAGCACAGAGCTACCCTGGAATTCCTTCCTGCAGCTCCTGCACACTCACTGTCAGAGCTCCCGGCCTGGCCAGACCACGGGAACCCTTCAGCAGCCCCGAGTGCTGCGGGGTGGGGCCCTGAGGGCCGGTTCCAGCCGGGATTTCCCTGCCCACAGCCCGGGCACTGCAGAGCTCCTGTGCTCCGGGGCTGCCGCAGGGCCACACTGACCTGTCCCAGCACAGGCAACACTGCTGTACACAGACACCAGCCAGGAGCTCTCTGCACTCACTGCTCCTGATCCCTGAGCTTTAACTGAACACTGATTAGAAAATGAGCACAGACATCCCCAAAACAATGTCTTTCTTTTACACACATAAAAAGAATTAACTTGTGTAACTAAAGACATAGATTTCCTAACATTCAACGCTACCAGGTAAAACAAGGGAAAATACATTTTATGGTGTTTTCACTGATTCTAGTGTTATCCAAGAGAGAGAAAACAGTGTGAGTTTTTTTAAAAGACAGTATCTCTCTTGTTGCCATTTCAGAACACTTACACAAAGATGACTTCTTACTGGGACATTAAAAAGAAAGTTAATGGGAAACATCATGAAAATTCTGTATTTTGTGAAAGCAGGTGAGCTGTAAAGACTCAGTGAAACTAGCAGCAATAAACTAGATCCAAATAAAATAATTAAAATACAATATATTTCCAGCATTTGTACAATGTTTACGATTCGTGTTTGTTTTTATCTGTGTGTGGTCTGATAGTGGCAGGAATTAAAGATACACTCTAGCAGTGAGCAACACTGGGATGTCAGCAGCTTTTGAACCCAAACACGCAGAATCCTCCATAGGAGCACACATAAATGTTAAATTGGTTCAATTATCCTCCACCTAAATGCACCGAGCCATCAGATTAAATATTAAGAAAATGCTTTTAGTTTAAAAGTCCCCACAACCTCTGTGCAGGGCCAGCACAGCCCTTTGCAGGAGCTGCATCTGTTCCACAAGAGGGCAACCAAATTCCACTGAAAAATGGACCAATACTCCTGTACAAGAGAGGAATCACCATTCAGTTTAGGCCAAAGCTGGAGTATGCCTCTACCCTGGCACGGCTGGAAAGGGTTAAACGTGCACTGATGCCCCTCCAGTGTGTTTGGGCTGTGCTGGCAAGTTCAGAACATCCACAGTTCAATAAATCCATAGTACAGAACATCCACAATTCAATCCATCCACAGCTGAGAACATCCACAGCTCAGAACACCCATTCCCTGGTCAGGGTCACCCCTGAGGGCCCATTGCTAACTCCACTCTGGCACTGTGAGGAATCTGCAGCACACACCTCTTGTTGCCTTTGAAAAATCCCTGGATAAGTGACATAAGTGGAAGTTCCTGAAAAAGCCTCCCTGAGGTAACAGAACATGCCTGTATTGCTGTGTACAGCAGAGACACTGGAAACCAACACCTTTTGTCCAGGAGCAGTGGCTGTGGCAGCACAGATGATTTGGAACATTCCCCCTTCACTGCCACAGCTAAAGGGGAGATAAATTTGCTGGTACTGTGCAAACTGAAGCCCTACAATCCTCACCACAGAGCTCACACAGACACCATGGCCCTGTTAATGCACTCTACAGTGAGACACAGCCTCTTCTGCCATCACTGTCAAATAAACAGTTCTGCACCCTCCAGCTACAGCCTGGCAAGAACACTGCACCTGCAGGGCTGGAACTGACAATTTCCTCGAAAGAAAAGTGCAAAACAAAACAACAAAAAAATTAACAAACTTCCAAAACCTGAAAACTTTCACTGAAGAGGCAGATCAGAGTGTGTGTAACTTGGCAAACCATAATTTTTCCATATGCAAACTTTGGTTACTTGCTTCTTCACACTTCCTCTACAATGTTACAAAAAACTTTTTTTAAAAAATAATTTTTTTTCCCAGTTAAAACCTAACTTTGATCTGTATTTTTAATGAGTCCTTTGGTGTGTCCCAGTTCTGAACACCCTGTCTGATGCAAGCAGAGAGCAGCACAGTACTTACTGTTCTGGGCTGGGAACTGAGGTCCTCCGGCCCTCCACACCAATGTTGCTCTTGGGCCTCTTAACCACATGAGGTCTTGGGGGGCGAACCTGTGACATGCACAGAGACATCTCATCAAACACTGCCCCTGATCCAACAGCAGACACAGACAACAATGGAGAACCACCAGTAAACTACAGGGATCTTCCACCAGGACCTCCACAAGCAAACAAGCCTTATTGCAAGGAAAGGAATAAGCACTTGTGCTGCAAGTTTGTGTATGTGCCAGCCTACACTGCTGAGGAATCCTTGCTGGACTCATCCCTGCGAGTCAAATGAGGGAATTTGCAGCATCAGGGCAGACTGTACACACCAGCTTCACGTGTTTTGTTAAGCACGTGAAAAAGAGTCGGATCTGTTGGCTCAGCTCAGTGCTAATCTCAACAGAAATGCCCAAACACCCAGATAAAGCTGGGAATACAACTCAGTTCCTGACCTCCCAGAGCTTGTGCGCCTTTAAGAGGCACAAGAGAAAGGAGCTGTTCATGTCCTACAGCCTGAGTGCTCTGGAGTGACTAAAGAAGCTTTAAAAAAACATAAGTTGTTGGAGGAGGGGGGCTTTCCAGGTTTGTTTTGGTTTTGTTTCTTTAATTTTTCTTCCCAGGTACATAAACCTTAAATTTTCCTGCCAAGAGAAAGCCACCAAATTGTGTGTAGTGCTTCTGCCCTACACACCAGTATGCAGAAAATAGCAGCAGCATTATTACATTGAATTTTCATTTCACAGGAAATGGTGCACAGCAGATATGAGGAAGAAATCCAGAGTTGTATTGCCACTATTTCTTAGGAAAAAGGGCTTATGAAAAGGTCAGATGTTAAGGTCTTGGAGATCAGTCCCCACACAAGGCTGCTCCTCTCTACAATAAAGACAGCTTAAGAATGTGAATTTATGGCAGGAATGGAAGGATTAAGTTTGTGGCAACTTCAACTGAACTTGCAACGTGGTGAAACATGGGGAAAAGAACAACAGAGCTAATTAGAGGAGCTGAGCTGTCAGAGCGCAGCAGAATGGCTCGGTGCCAACAAACAAAAGGAATGGGCTGGCAATCAGCAGGATCGATGAAGAATACTGCTTCATTAGGGCTGATAAAACAGGGAGAGACTGCAGAGAGGAGTGGGGGAGAGGGGGGCGACACGCAGGAGGAACGGGGAGAGGAGAGCGCCAAGGAGAGAGGGAAAGAGAGGAAGAAAGCAAGCTGCTTAATTAAATGGGAGCTGATGTGTAAAGCTGGCCTGTCAGCGTGCTGGGAACACTTTCACCTTCGGGCTGCCTGTGCTGCCGAGGAGGGAGAGGTGAGAGCTTGGGGTGGCTGCAGGGCCCCCAGCCCAGAGCGCTGCAAGGTGACAAAGCTGAGCGGGATTTAGAGCATTGTTCCCGGGGAACTGCAGGGAAAAGCCAGGAATCAAGTCAATTCCTTGCTGGATTTTGAGTCTCACACAGCCACAGAGGCAAGGTTAAATGCTTATCAAATGCAAAAGTATCAAAAAAATCCAATTATGTGAGCACACAGCCAAAAGAAAAAAGGTAAACTTCCAGGACAGAAGGGTTGAATGTGCTTATTACTGTCCGCATCAATTTAATGCATAATTATTGTATTTTAACTTTTTCTAATTGAATAGTTTCCAAACAACCACTATTAATCCAAACAGACCTCCATTAATTAGAAGCAACAACCCTTTCTCCTTCATAATACCACCACCACTTATTTCCAAAGCAGCAGAATGCAAAGAACATCTCTGTTCTGCATCCTTAACCTTTCTTTGGTCTGTGTTTTTGGCTTTATCATCAGCTATTCCTCATATAGGAAGCACTAGTGCCAATGTATTCCTCCTTGCAGCACAAAGTGTTTCTCAGGAATTCTGGTATTATCTGGCCCTGGCTGGAGGAGCAGAGGGATCTGGTCTCCCCCTCCAGTGCTTGTGTACAAGGCCAGGATAAATCACTTGCTGATACCCACCTCTGTAGGAGCTGCCAAGCCTGAGAGGGGAAAAAGCAGCCTGCAAAAAGTATTATTTACACATACAGAAATGTGTTGCAATTACTTAAAGCCAAATAACAGTTCTGAACAACAACAAATTTATGTATATTTGATACAAGCATATTTTTGGGATTGATTATAATAATTTACATTTATCTTGAATTTCCCCTTGATGAATGAAGCCTTTCTGTTCCACTTACTGACACAGCCAGAGGAATGCAACAGGAGCTTTCATTACTACATTTCCAACCTTTTATCAATCACATTGGGAGCAAAGACAGTTGAACCAACCATGTTACTGTGAGGACTATTAATACCCTACAGCTGGGAGATTAAACAGTCTTAATAAGACTTCCACATAATAAACGACTCCATTTGAACAATACAGTTCAGCAACTTTGGTACAGAGGAATCACAACATGCCCCCTCACACCTGCCAAACGTGGAACACAAGGACATGGGAGCACCACAGGAACCCCAGAGTACATGGAAAGTCTGATCCTAGAGAAACACATCTGGGAGAGTCTCCCATGCCCATGGTATTTAGAAGAACACACATAATCATAGTCAATGCTACTTTTTAAACAGAGAACAGAAATGTTCAGGGGAAAAATCCATACAAATGACTCTGTTAAGCTAAACACCCAGAGTTAAAAAGAGGGAGGAGAAGAAACACATGCCACTGAAATGTCACACAGGAACATGCACCAGAGATCAAAAGTTAAAACACACACCCAGTTGCATTTGTTAACCAGTTACCTGCTCATCCAAAACACATTTTAACAAGTTTTAGCAAGATCAGATTTGAAAACTTGCATCTCTCTCTTATGCATGTATGTGTATGGATAAGGAAGCAAGAAGTAAGATGATTTGGTGGGGGACTATATACATAAAGTCCTGAATACACATGAATATATTCCAGTGCTATGCCAAAAACCAACACCCCTCCTAAACTGATACTTCTTGCCTGTGCCTTTAAAAAAACCCAACATCTGGTGCAGACCCAGCAGGGTGTCCAGTTTTAATGCCATCCTGCATAGTCCATAGCTTAAAACTGTCCTACAGGGAGTGTTTTGAGGGAAAAACTGCTGAGATAAGGCATCCCTACCTCACATGTACAGGCACTGCACTGCCAGTTATTTCTGTACAGTTCTTCCAGAAGAGTTCCCTCCTCTGGCCAACCTGCTGTGCCTTCTTTTACACCATGGAATTACCCAGTGTATGTCATCCCTAACATGGTACCAATGTTCTACCACCAAAGACTGACCTTGCTTTCTTCAAGTCTATTCACACATGGAGAAGAATTAGGCATCCCAAATTAATTAAAAGCATAACTTGCAGAGAATAAGTATTTTGTCCTCAGACTTCTGCTTCCTTTCAGATTTGAGTTCAGTGCAAGTCTTCAAAAGCTCACTGGCTAAAAACTTCTGCCAGCCAGTCTAGCAGGGCTTTGTGTGTAAGAAATCACTGCAAAAGTCAAACCAGACGTGGCCAGAGCAGCCCCAGTTACCTGCAGAGCCGCCCGAGAGCTGCAGGGCTCGCCAGAGAAAAGCAGAACAACCGCGGGTCCCAGGGCTGTGCCGCAGCAGAGAGAAGGCAGTTTAGGAGCATAATTCACACACGGCTTCTGTGCAGAGTTTGCCAATCCAAACTACCAGGGTTTAGTAGTGCTACAAAGAGCAGAACTCAGGCAGTGTTAAGCTGTGGCAGTGAAACAATCCCCAGCTACTCACGGGCCTGGAGGAGCGTTGGATCTTTGGGGGCGGCGGCCGCGGCGGGCGGAGTCTGTGCTGCTGCAGCAAAGTGAGACTAAATTAAAGTCACCTGCATGGAAACACCTCTGATGTCCCGGCAAAAGCAGCGTGAGCATGTGACAGCACATGATTTACCTTCATACTCACCTCACCAAATGCCATTTTTCTTACTTTGTTTTTCCAAAGCAGTGACAAAGCCCATGAGCTACGAGGTGCCCCGGCTGTACAGGTACCCATGGGCTGAACTCAGCTCCTGTCACACCAACGGCAGCAGGGCCAGCACTCCCCAGCACACAGCCAAAACCGACTGACACAACGGGGATGTTCAGCCTGCATTACGGGACCTCAATGTCCAAGTGTTCTAGGCTACATCTATGCAAATGGAAACCAGCATACTCAAAAACTCTTGCACTAAGATCTCCAGTGATTTCAGTGCTTGTGAAAGCTTATGGAGAAGGCCTCAAACCAGGCACGTAAGAGCACGGAAAAAACCCCGATTCAGTTAAAATTTTCATGCACTTAAAGATGAGCTTATGTTCAGATCCTGTTCTGGATTTCAATCGTAAGTGACCAACAATTACAAGTCAGACCTTAAAGCATCATGATGGCCTAGAACTCAAAACTACTTGTGCAAGTATCATTTTAATTCTGTGTAAGTGAAAGTGAACATACTACAAATATTCTATATATTTATATGACAATAAACTACTCCTTTGCAGAAGCCAATACTTCCATACCCTTATCCTGTCACCAGATTATTTTTTCCAGCTGAGATTTAAATATTACATATGATTAAGCTTTCATCTCTGATCAAAAAATAGTTCTTTGTGTTTCCACAATAAAGACACATACAAATGATGCTCTGGGAAAAGATTAAAGGTGTAGAAACTTTTTTTCTCCTGGACTTCTAACCAGGCATTGTGTTGACTCTCAGAACTGTGACCTCAGTGCTCGTAACAACACAGGCAAAGCCAACACTCTGGTTCCAATTTCTGTTATCACTGCAGTGCTCCCAGCAATGGGGTTTGGTGGGAGGTGGTATGTGCTGCACCACGCTGCTGAGCCCCAGGAGATCTCAGAGCAGGGTAAGACACAACTGCCCAGGGCCAGCAGGGCTGTCTGCACCAAGCAGGGCCAGGCCTGGTTAAAGCAGGGCTATGACATAGGCAGGAGCAGGCCGGGGTGGAGGGGAGGCACCCACAGGGAACAGGGGCGTTCCAGAGCTGCACTGCCTGTGCTGGTGCTCCTGCCTGTCACCACAGCCAGATAAGCAAGCATGTTCAAACTCTGGGTTTGCTGGGAGAGCCACAGATTTGAAGTTAATTTGTTAATGCAGCAAAACACATTGTTTCTAAAAGGTCAGCAGGTGAAGCTGTGTTGGAATATCAACTTAATTACCTGGGCTGTGGGGAGGGATGGGCACCAACCAGCACATGGCTGCAGTGCTAAAAGCCGCTAAATTGCTATTCCAGGTATGGCCCTAAATATATGTACTAGAGCTTTTTATGTGAAAGGGAGGAATGTCTAAATTAGCACTTTCTCACCAATAGCTGTTTACCAGCATACCTTTTTCCTCTGGATATTTGCTTAATTGTCTTGTTCTAAATACTTCTGAAGCAACAAGACAGAAAATTTGCAGAAAGCCATTTTTGTGACTGCAGATCTGGCACTGCTTTACTAATTATCAGACAAGTGACTTTAAGCCATGAGATGCTGAAGGAAGAAAAATCTTACATCCATTTTACACTATCAAAATACTATTTAAGAATGATAGATCCCACACCTCTTGAAGTAGCTATTATATACCCAAGGAACTTTCACAATGCAGCTATTTAGAATTTTATAGCAGAGAAAACTTAACAAAAGGATAATTTTTGGTCTGCAAGGTAACAGCTTGTGAGCAGAATATTATCTCAAACTAACTGTGGATGTCTTTTGAGATTTTTTTTAAAGTGGTATTCAAAACAGAGCCTCATGAGTAAATTAGAGATGCTAGTTCATGTCCAGCAACAAGTGCAACCAGAAGGAAATGCTTAAAGCAAACACAGCCAGATGAGAACTGGTTTGTCAATATCTCAAGAAAGAAGTGTTTCTCTTTCTCAACTAGCAGTGAGGGTGTTTCCAATAATTTCCAAAACAAAGCTCTCCTACATGAATATCTTATTTCCTTCCGAAATTGAGGACTGGTTTGAAAATACTCGGAAGTCAATCAGGCATGGGAGAGAGATGCCTGATGCTGGGAGAAGTCAGGCTCACACACACCAGGCTGCAGGAGACCTAAGTGCTGACTTTGGGATAACGTGCTGGACCTCAGCTGAACACTCAATTTAAGGAAAAAAAGGGAGAAAATAACAACATTGAAAAATGTCTGGTACCTAAAAAGATTCAGTAGAGAAGGCAGACAGAATCTATGAGGCAGCTGTTTTATTATCCACCCAGATCCCTGCACAGCACACTCTGCTTTTTACATGCTCCCACATGTACAGCTCACAAACTGGGATGACAGAACAGTGTATGCTTTACAGCATATATTTTTAATTTACACTCTGAAATACTTCAACGGAAATCTGCTGGGTCCTGTGATAAAAATAATCTCCATGTTTTAAGGGATGCCTCATTCTTCAAGCCACATTTGTATATTGGGAAGGTAGAAAAAGTCTGGCAAAAATGCAGCAATGCCTAAAGCCAGAATCCCAAAACCATGAGAACACCACTGTGGATTACTATTGCTGATAACTGATGCTGTTCTAAAAACACACACCTTAAACATTAAACTCCTGAGCTATATAACCCTATATAGAATGGAATGGTATTTTATTTCTTTTGCCTGCAATTACAAAAAAAAAAGAAAAAAAAAAAGGAATAATTTTGAGAATGACATGGATCTATTTTTCTGTGTGTTCAGGAGCCTTAGACAGGCCATGCCCAAAGTAGCCTGTGCTGCTCTGTGATGTAGATAGGAGGAATATGGTGGTATCTGTGCTTAAAGACTTGTCAAGATTTCTGATCACTCCCCAGCTCCAGTGACAGGAAAGTCCCTGTCCTATGCAAACCACCAGTAAAACCCACAGAAGGTGGTATCAGTAATATCTGAGACTGTGACCACTTAGTGCTCCACTCTCACTTTGTGTCTGCTGAGCACTGAACATCAGCACTGACCTCCTCCCATCTATATGTGCACTCAGTTCTAAAAAATGTAAACCATTCCTGAACCATTAAACTGATACTATCTGCCACTTTGCAGTTTGAGGACTCCTGACATCTTCCAAAGGAGATGCCTGTCAACAGCCTCTTCTTTGCCTGGCACAGAGCCCAGGTGCTGCAGACCACAGTCTGAAAGCCACTGCACATTGAGCTATGTGCAGTAGGTGCCTCTGCCCACAGGTGCCTACAGAACACAAAATATTGAACACAATTTAGAGTCACTCTGGTTCAAAGAAGCCTCACATGTTGTTTGCATTTTTTTCCCGTGTAGTGGGGCCCTGGATAATGAAGGAACATGCTGCAGACAGTAACTACACAAGGCAGGAGCAGGCCAGGATACTGCTAATCCCTTTTCCACCTGCTCTGCTCTGGCCCTGCAGAGCTTTGCCATCCCTGCTCCTCGCTGGGCCTTCCTTGGCAATTTGCTCCAGCACTCACCACTGTTTGGGTAGGGGATTCATTTGTCACGATTCACTACTCTAAACACACACCAGCTTTTTGTTCTGAGAAGGTGTCAGAAAAACCAAAGACATTTCTACACCAAGAATGGACTTTGGGCCCATTTCTTTGAAATACTCACTGTGACACAGACAATTGCAGCCCCTTTTACCTGTTCTCCTTGTCCTCTCAGCAGCCACTGGTGACTTTGTATAATTTCTTGTTATTTCTTTGATATTTTTGCACCACTTTGAAGTAAACGTTTTGCACCAGGTTTTTTTCTGGACCCTGCAGTAACAGCAGAATCCTGCACTGACAATATCCACTCCTCAGTCCTAGATAACTGTGAACACACAGGGATGTACCTGGTACTAGGAAGGAACACAACCTATGGACTCTGCACCACACAATAGGCCTTACCCTGAAGCAGCACAACCTTCATTTGTCTAGAAGGACAATAAAACCCCAGATCTCTGTGGCTCTGCATAATGACAGGGCCATGAAGGAAAACTCCCTTAACTCATCAAAACACATCCTTTCTGGATTACAGCAAACCAGCAAGGGGGTTTTTTGTACAACTATGCACAGAGGTAAAACAGGCAAGAGGTTGAAAGAGAATCTCACCAAGATGATCATTTTTCCAGAGGACTTCTTCCAAAATGAGGTTCATTTTCCTGTGGTTTGTTTTTATTGTCTGTTCCTCAACATACATGGATGGAGAGACACGTTGCAAAAAATCCCAGACCCCAGGAATATATTTATCCCCATATGTTAAAGCCTATCCATCTACTACCTCAGCAGAGTTTAAAATCACAGCTAATAGGTTAACAACTGCTTTTCTTCTGCTTCAGATGAAGAATATCAGAAAGCTGGGGGAATATTCAGCTTCCCAATTTGTACTGACTGCTCAGTGCTACTCGCAATGTCTGTTTGACAGGACTGACATTTTGTACCACTGTGAGATGGGAGAACGTGTGACATTTTTATTCATGGTGGCGTACGCCCTTGTAATGATCAGCCCTGGTCGATGTGCTTACTGCAGCAGCCCCGAGCCCTGGAGAACAAACACCAGCCCGAGGTGCCAGCAGTTTGGCTGCCTTATTAAACACCACCAGGATTCTAACGAAGAGCAACTGCTGGAAAATCTCACTGTCAAATCCTCAAGGACATTGTCAACATGGAACTAACTACATATATTTTTCACTTAAAATACTAGAAAATCCAGCAATGCAATATCAAATTTAAAGAAAAAAGCCACACTGGTTTGTGCGTGTTTTCTTTTTTATCTGGTCATTTTGCCAGCTTTACGTTGGCTTTCTGTGGTCCTGATGCTGGAATTCAAATCAAAGAGATCATGTAACCTACATGATTTAAAATGCTGGAAAATGGACATATCCCTTATTATTTCTTAACAGCTATTCCTCTCGAGCAAGTGGAATACTTGCACAGAAGAAAAAAGCAAAAGAGAAAAGACATGGTCTCTCATTTAAGGAGTTCTATAAACAGCAATGACTCTCTGCTTTGCTCAGCTTCATCATTCACCAAGCCAGGCTGCATGACTGGGGGGACACTCTCCCCACATACCCACAGAGGGACCCTCTGCCTGCAGCCTGGCACTCACAACTGGTTTATGTGGTATTCATCAGCCCAGCTCTTAAGGGCAAATCTAAAAAATGCCTGGCCAAACAAATAGTCACAGTGGGGTCAGCATTTAGAAGAATTGTATGTTTCACATACTCCTTTAATCTCCTGGTTTAATCCAGTGGCCCAGAGGCCAATTCAGACAGTTCTGGCCTAACTGCACATATCAACTTCATAAGTAATACATAAGAAGCTTTTGGATGCTGATGTACATTGATAGAGAAGCAAGTCATGCATAAGACACTGTGAGCTCTCCTCAAGTTGTCAATCTAGGTGATTTGGGTAGCCTTGCATGTACTGATGTATTTATTTTCTATGTATGTATTATTTATAAAGCACAACTCTCCTTCCACATGCCAGCAGTGACGGACCAAGATCCTCTCTAGGAGATATTTCTGGGTTCCTCAGCAGAACAGGACTAACAAGGAGACTCTGCAGACACATTACAGCTGCTGTTGCTTGTCACAAGCCCTGGGAGGTCGGCTGTGCCAGCGTTCCCCTCACACATGCAGCACTGCAGCACCTGACACAGTGTACACAGGGTAGCACAGTGACTCCTAACATCCCTGTGTAAGGAGTGCTTCAACACACAGACAGCTGGGAAACACTAACAGCCACTCTGCAATGTGCTTTTCCATGGCTGAACACGTGTGCTGGATGCAGACTGGGGCCACAGTCTCACTGCAAAGCATGAATTCCTGCATGGCATGGCACCAGGCCTCCTGCTGCAGTGCCTGCTCCTTGGGAAGCCCTGGGGAGCAGGTGTAGGAGGGGCAGAGACCCTGGGCACACACTGCAGGTGCTGCTCACACTTGTCCTGGATTGGCACACGTGGCCAGTGCAGGCATTCCCTAACTCCCACCCATAGACTGCCATCTCTGCTAATCCTGCACACCACAAAGCACAATTTCAATCCAATGCATCGTCTTGTCCACTGACATTGGTTATACTCCTCTGACTAAGAACACTGTCTCCCAAGAACCTGATGGGACATTTGAGTGGTCTCAAGCAGACATTAGATGGACAAGAAGTTGTCTCTCTTGTGAGGTGACTTTTACTGAGCAACACTGAGTTCCTGCCTGAACAGAACAGGCAAAGAAAAGAGTGAGAACAAATGAGGGTAGAAGATACACTCTTTGAAGACAAAATCATTTTAAAGAACTTATACTTTGCTAAATCCATAAAGAATCAAATGGAGAGAGGGAGGAAACCCCATGTGGCTCCAGAGAAAGGAAATGGGAACCCACATTGCTCATCCGTGGGGAAGAGTGGAAGGGAGGCTCATTTACTTAATGAAGGTCCTGCTATTGTCCAAGCAGCTCAGAGTGGCCAGAGGAGGAGCTGGCACTGCAACCAGAGCATACAGTTACACCAATATTAGCAAATGAACTTGTTTTCCCCTTTCCCCTTTGGTTTCTACCTCAGTGCCACACAAAGCCTGCTGTGATCCAGGGGAATCTGCTATTGTTCCAATGCACCTGGGTGTGAAGGGAGTCACAGGGTCTGGCAAAGGAGCCTTCCTCCCTTCCCTGCTTCATCCCTTTTACCCTGGAGATAATCCCTCCTCTGCTGCCTCTGGCCTCAGTGATCCAGTTCTGCATTCCTGGAATGTAGCTGGCTGGTGTTCTCCCCATCTCTCCCCTGACCTCTTAATGCCGTTTAATCTCCTGGAAGAAGAGCACTGCCCTACAAAGCAGAGCTGTTTGTTCTGTGTGTCCAAGTGCAGACTGTGACTAGGAAAAACGAACACGTTCATTTACAGTAAAAGGGTTCAAACCAGTAAATAAGATGGCAATTTCCATGCTGTGGCCTGTAAGAGTTTAACAGCAGTCACAATGAGGCAGGGAGAGAACCCAGAGAAGCCTTTCCACAGTCAGACAAGCTGCTTCAGTACATTAGTGCATTTTCCATTTGTTTCATAGCTATTTACATTAGTCCCCAGAGCACTGATTCTCTGTAGTTTGCATCAAGAGTGGAACATGATTGAATCTCTCTACTAAAGATATATGTGGAAGAGTCTTTTGTATTTTCTTAAGCTTTACACCTTTTGGTACATAAATGGAATTAAATATCCTATTTGCTGGTAAATAAAAACAAGCCATAGAAAACATAAACCCAGCGAAGCTGACAAAAGACATTCTAATTATAACAGACACAATTAGAGAGCTGTACAGAACTGCCAGGATCACTTGCTTCTAATGAAATGATTCCTTTTCCCAACAAATGATGTTTCTGGCAGCTTATTGTTTGCTGGTTTAATTGTACTAAATCAGGGGTGCTACTGACTGTGGAAAAGCTCCTAAGGAAGAACGCTCCTAAGTGTAGGTTTGATTTGGAAGCCCTTGGGCTTGCCCTGTGTGCTCACACACCCCTCCCAGACTGGTGGGAAGACTGGGCACAGGTACTAATCCTGTATGAACTCTGGGGGTCCTGCCAAAGTAGCCCCAACAGCTGCTTGCTTGGACAAGGAACCTGCTCAGAACAGTCACCATGACACTGTGTAATGTTTATCCTCCAAACAGCTCTAAGACCACACAGACACATGTGTTCTATCTAAAAAGTACAAGTGTGGGCATGGAAACAAAAGCCCAAACCCCCAAGTCAAAAATCACCTGCATTGGTGTCCCACTCTGTCCTACACAGGGCTTACTGGGCTCCAGTGCCTGCCCTGCCTGGCACACTGGGAAGGATCCCAAGGACAGCTCTGGCAGCTGGATATTCAGCATGTGTTTGATGTTTTAAGGACATTTTGGTCAGCTTTTAAGACAAAAACCAGAAGAAAGCAAGTAACTGGACATTCATGGAATCCTTAAGGTTGAAAAAGACTGGTAAGATCATCAAGTCCAACCATCAGCCCAGCACCACAAGAGATTTTCTCTGTAGCACTGGATCTTCCATAACAATTAATCTTACTCTTCCCCCAAACACCGAGCACTACTCAGTACTACAAACCTTCCATCTGAATCTTGCCCTTGGCTTAGAAATTGTTCCCTCTTCTCCCCACCCATTAAACCCCGAGCTGCCTGTACTGCTCCAGCTACTTGTTGAGTACAATTGCATTGTCCCAGAGCCCGTGGTGACAGTTCCTGTATTTGGTTGATGCAGGGATCAATAAGAAAGGTACACCCTGGGTAAAGCATGCAAAGTCCCACCCAGGAAAAGCAGTGCTCCCACGCTCCCACAGCGGTGTCTTACTAAGAACACTCTGTTTAGATCTTTACTGCACTGCCCCAGGCTATCTGGCTAAAATCCTTCCTTTCACCATCAAGGGGAGCTTTCCCACAATGTCTTAGTATAACAGAAATCACCATTAAAACAATCCCACAATAAACAAAGCTCTGCAACGATGCCTGATCACCACTCACCAAGATGAGCCAGGACATCCAGAATCTCCCCCAGTCAGCTAATTACTGCCAAATTTTGGTGAGCCATCAGCTGAGGGGCTGTGCTTTCACAGGCATTTCAAGATATTTTACTGATATTTTTTGTAGCCTAACAACTGCAGATACACAACTGTGTTTGGAAAAGCCAGCAACTCCCTCACTCTAGGGTGAGAGATAATGAGTTAAAATTAAAGGTTGTTGCTGGCTCGCTAGCCCATCCCCCTTTAGCTAATCTGTCATGTAATGAAGAGAAGCACCCAGCGCAGGACAGCTCGCTGCCGGCTCACTTACAGCTCGCTGATTAAGAATGTTCAACCAACAGCAGACTGCAGACCTTTCCGAGGAAAATAAATAGACTGTATGCAAATGTGTTTGTCACTTTGACAGCACGTCTCAATTAAAGGCCCGCGCGGCGGCGGAGCGCTGCTGCAGCGCTGCGGCCGCGCTCCCTGCACCGCCCGCCCCGAGCCGGGCCCTGACCCCAGCGCATGCATGCATTTTAAACCTCGCTGCCAGCCGCACAATGCTGCACTCCGAGAGAGCCCCTGACAATGAGAAAAAAGCCTCTTTCATCCTCTTCAGTTTAGAAGAGCTGTGAATGCACAAACAGCCCTTATTTCAGAGTTCTTGTGCCTTTTTAATTGTTCCCACCTTCTGTATTCTAGACAGAGTTAAAAGTGACATTAAAATCTCTGCCTTTAATCACGAGTTAGAAGCCATCTCCCATTTATGCAGTAAATGTTGCTGCTTTTTTCCTCCCCAAAGCCTTAATCTATATTTCATAAACCTGAAGATCTTTTCCTTTTGGATGAAGGTATGATTTCATTTTTGTTTTGGCATTGGGCTACCAGGAAAAGCAGACCCGTGCCAGGACAAAGGCTGGGAGTGAGACAGCCCTACAACTGCTAAGTCAGATTGGCTTTTGGAAACCAACATTTGTAATGTGATGACAGCAATAAGCATTCAGCGAGCCTCTCCCCACAGCCAGGAGTCAGGAAAGCTGATGTGTGTTTCTTTGGATACAGAAGAGTGATCATTAAAAAATTTGAAAGTGACTGTTAAAAAACCTCATGAATTTAAATTTGCACTTACCACTCAAATATATATTTCATTAATCTACGATGATGTTTGAACCATCCATCGCTCACAAAAATCTGAAGGAAAAGCTGAAAATAAATTCTAGTATTATCTGATTTCTGACTGCTTCAAATGAAATGTATCATGTCCCTGCTGGAGCTAGATGGCTGCGTTCCTCCAGTAGCCCCAATTCCTCTCAACTGTAGTGGCACAGAAAGTAATGGAAAAATAAACCTCTGCTGAAAATACTTAATTGGAAGAGAATGATTTTTAAAAAGTCTCCAAGAACTTACATTTAGCACACTGGTGAAAGTACTGAAAAAACAAATCTAATTCTGAAATGATGCAGACAACGTCGCTCTGAGCAGTGATCAGACCTCGGGTAGCCCCATCTAATACTGAACAGTCAGTGCAGTCACACCAACTGGTTTCTGTTCATAGACACTTCTCTAAAGCTAGTTTGCTTTACATTTTATAATGTTTTACAATTGCTTTAAAATTACACTTTGCTTCCTTAGAAGAAATCAGATATTCCCTTCTGTTTTCTAGTCAGAACAGTGTAAAGAATAGATACAGCAAAAGAAAAGAGAACTGTGAACACAAATCATGTTATTTTTTGAATCAGGCTACACTTAATAGGGGAACACTGGCAAACTGATAATAAATACTGGATGTTTTTCCATGAAAATCAGAGCAACTACAACATTTTCTAAATAGCTAGCTCTTCAAACCCCTCCAAACTCTCTGTTTTGCAGACATATCAAAAGAAACATTACACGAGTAACTAATGTGAACAGCTCAGCTGTCAATACTGAATACAGAGCACACTAACAAGCTATTAATTGATTTTTCCATCTTAATTCACGGCATTTAATTTTCAGAGAATGTTCAAATGCTTTAATAGTTGGACGTTCCATATTGACACTAATGATCTGGCTAGATAAAAGGGGATGTTTTAAATTCTACACCCTCAGTCCTGAGAGCCATAGCACCATGCATGCTAAAACAGCCACAAAATAGTTTATAAAATTGTTACAATATTTATGCTTCACCCCCCATTCATTCATGGTTCATTTTTCTCAAAATCATTGTCTGAACAAAAGGAATCAGCAAATCCCAGAAAAATCAGGTTTTGGAAGCCCCTTGAAACAAATACAACAGAAATAAAACTAAAATAGCACAGTTCAGTGACTAAAGATAACAAAGTGTTTGGCATAGTCGTTATCGGGACTTTTCTCTGAACTACTTTTGCTGAGTCACATGGTTGAGAACAGCTTTACACTGAGACCTACCTGACCAAAATGTACTGTGATTGGCCTTCTGTCCTCCCGAAATTTGGGGTCCTTCTTGTCGCCCACCGGCGATGGCGCTGTCCGCGGCAGGGGCTCCTCCGGCGCGGCCGCGCACCCGTTCTCAGCAATGTCCTGTGTGGGAGGAAAAGGTGAACAGCATGGCCAGGAACACTCCTGAGTGAGGGGAACGTGCACAAAGGAGGCACTAGAGGATAATGCTGACTAACAATTTGGATGTTAGGGGAAAAAAACACTGAAGTACAGAAAAGAAAACATCATTAGAATCAAACATTTCATCCATCAGAGCTTGTACACAACCCCTCTCTCCCCCCAGTACCAGTGGTGCAAACAGGACATTCAATAAAATGTCTGACTTGAACACGCAAAAGTCAGGAAGTGCATGTGGAGAAAAAAACCATAGCTCAGATTTTCTATTTAGAAATGAATCCAACAGAAGCCCAGGGACAGGGCATTCTGCTTATTGTAAACCTAAATGAACACAGTAATTCCATTAACGTACAGCACAGATTTATCCATAGCAGAACAATTACTGGTTGAAGTGGCAAGGAGAGATGGAACTCAGAGTTTAGTTAGCTTTGCATTTCATCTTGGAGTCTGTGTGCACTGGATATGCCTCCAGGAGAAGGTACAACACCAAGGGCTGCCTGGCAGAACACTTTTTGTTTGCTTTGACATTAGTTCTCATCTCCAGAAGTGAAGTGACCCACCAGCCCAGGTTAGAGGACTTGGCAAGTGCAGGCACAGGGTGTGTAACACAGGTTTTGAAAAAGACAAAGGCTTGAAGACACCAGGAATCAGATAAGGAGCAAAGAGTTTGAAAGTGAGTTGAGAAACAGTCTGTAACGCAGTGGGCCCCAAACCTTACATCTCTGCAACAATGCCAAGGAAATAATGCTGGGTAAATATGGAGAGAAGGCTGCACAGGCTGGAGCTCTGCAAGGCTGACCTGAGGGTGGCTGCTGCCACCGGCAGGGCTTTGATTCCCTGACCTCTGACACGGCCCCGCGAGCCCCTGGCTCGCTCAGGTACAATAATGAGCCGTGTAAGCTGATGGCCAATTAGAAATGGTTCCTTTGGACACACACTGACCTAATGTGTTTAGGTCAAATGAAACAAAAAGCTGGATGGACTTTCTAAGGGGCTTTGTCTGCTCCACAGAGAAGATGAGACCCCTCTTTAGATCCAGCTGGTAGAGCAGTGGTTCCCCAATACGGGCATAAGGATCTTGAGGAATTAACAACTTGCTAAGGTCAAACTAGAGAGAAAAACTTTTTCTTCCCCCCGCCCTTCAGCTGCACAATGCCACCTTGTCTTGAAAAGGTACAACAAAGTCCTCTGAATTAATAACAAAGAGCCCCAAAACAAGGCATTGAGGAGAAACCCGAGTGTCTGTCAAACTCCTACTCCAGCTCCAGACAGCAGGAGCCCCCAAGGGATCTCCTCAGTTTGGAACTCACCCAGCCCATGGCAGCACCATTCCCTGCAATGACACTGAACACAAAGCCTAATTACTTATTTCTGTGGGGTGGAGGCACACTGAAGGTGCCTGGAGCTGCCAAAGCCACCCCACCTGGGCTGAGCAGGGGCTGCTCCCAGCCCTGCCTGGGGCCGCGGCTCCAGCCAAGGCAGCACACAGCTGGGAGGCAACAGAAAGCAAAGCACCTGCCCAGGCAAATCCCCCAAAACCAGAAAAAGGACACCAAAATTTGGACATGAGGGGAATGGGAGGAGATAAAAGATAGAGAGATTAAGTCATTAGGCAAAATCCCCTCAGATGTGTAACGACCACTGCAAATCCTTCAGCTTTTATTGCTATAGATTGCCCCTACGTCTCTGATGATATAATTGCATATAAAAGGTAACATGCTCCTAAAGCCTACTTCCACTGTGTTTGGTGTACAGACTTCCAATGAAACCACAATATAATTTTAAAAAACTGCTTAATAAAATAAGAGAATTAAATTATTTGATTCCTCTCTATTTTTTCAACATCCCCAAAAGGCAAACAAATCATCAATAGAGCTTCACTCATCAAAGCAAAATCTGTTCCACAAAAGTTTGTTTTCTATCTTCAATGAAAATACATTCGAGTTAAAAAACCAGTGAAATCTGACCTTAAATTTTGTAATGGACTGCAAACACTGGTTAGAGAGGAGTAAAATACATTCTGAATGTCCTGAATATTGTGCAGGTGGTGTTATAAAGCTCTAAATGAGTTGTTTCTAGAATACCAGGCATTAACTAGAGCCACACAGGGCTCTAGTAACTAAAATAATGTTGAATATATTAATGCCAAGTGCCCAACCATTTATATAAATTGTCTTAGCCAGAGCTTTCAGTAAGTTCCATTCTCCTGACTGAAAGTTGAGGATGGTACCATTCATATTCCTCCTTCTTCCTAATTCTATGCAGTTAAGCTTCAAATGAGCCACTAACGGAGGGACTTGACCACCACGGTTGGTTTGTGAGATGGTAAAAGGCAGCCTTTGCAAAAAAGGAAAAAAAAAAAAAAAAGGGAAATGATAAAGAAAAAAGAAAAAAAAAGAAAAAGAGAACTGTATCAGATATAAAATAAAGCTACCAGGCTGTATCTATTAACAATTATTTGCTCTCACTCATAAGAATCCTCTGAAAACTATTTCTGTTGCTTTGAAATACTGCACCACAAATGAACAAGGGATGGAAATGGAGCACCATTCAATCTCCACTATCATATTAAAGAAGGACCTTACACACACCACAGTGACCTCTCAACAGGTCAATCCTGCATTTCTCATTTGCAATTCAAACCCAAGACTGGAGCAGACCAAGGGCAAAATGGGCTCTTGATTATATTTAAGAGGTCACCATTGCTATGCAGAGTTGGAGGAAGCAGAAGCTCCAGCTTTATTGCATTTTTAAATTCTATCTTGTACAGAAGCTGCTCAGATTTGGCAGCAAAAACTGGAAAAGGGATGTTTATATTTGACTTTTCCTTACCAGGGGCCTGCATACTTTCTGTATTAATAATGGAAAATAGTACGTTAAAATGCAGTGGATAGTAAGTTCAGTTTAAAAATAACCTTAGGTTACTCTCAGAAGATGAAAGATTTGCATCCCAAATTTGGCAAAAAGTCAGTATTTAATGATGCCAGAATGTCAGACAGTTAACACTCACACATACTAGTGAGGAAACACAGCATAAATACAATGCTCTTACATAAAAACTGGGGAGGATGCATTAATAGACCTGTGCATAACAGACCCATAATGGAGCAGCACATTTAGATTAAAAATGAGGGTGACCAAAACAATGTTTGCTATTTTTATCACTTTTAACAGAGCAATCCCTGATTTTAGTTACCTTCCTACCTGCACTCACATGGAGAAGAGGATGGGATGGAAAAGGACAGCAAAAAAGGAAGGAGAGGTAGAGCACCGTGTGTCAACTACTCACAGCTCTCTCTTGTGAAAGCCTATGTTGAACAATCATGTTTAAGCATCTCACTTGCAGATACACCACATAAGGAAGGTGAAGCAAAATTGGGCCATTTAGCTGTAAATGTTGTGTGTGTTTTTTAAAAGATGCTTCCTTCTTGACAGGCCAGGAAGATAACAATAATAATAAAACAAAGCAATGACTGAATGAGGCTTTTCTCAGCCTGTATACAAATGTCACACAGTAGCACACAATTCTATTAGCATTTAAAATGTAGGAAAAAATCTGGTCATGTTACACAGCTCCAACTGCTTTAGAAACACACATGAAGAAGGCCAAAGATTTTATTATTTAGGAAGATTATGTCCAGAAGTGAAACACATGGAATGACATAAAAAAATCCATCTACAAGAAAATTGCTTCATGTTTCTATTGTTTTCAAATTATACCTACAGTGCTCATATATAATGTAGAGTAATAAAATAACATCAAAGCATCTGAAGCAACTTTCTCTACCCCGAGATTCTGAGCAATGTCTGCAGTGTTCAGAGAGGGACCAGCAGACTGTACACAGGCAATTCCTCACTTGGCAGCCCAGATGCACAGAAACTCCTTTGGAGGAACAGGCTAGTCACAGGCTCAGGTGCATTTCTGTCTGCCCACAAACATCTGTGGCCCTAACTTAAGAGAATAGTCTAGAAATTTAGAGAAGAAATTTACAGAGAGATTAAAGAAAAACCACCCAAACTCCTATGCAGCAAATTGAATACAAATTTCTGAAGAAGAACTTCAGTTCTCTCAGCAGGTCAGCTGCCTGGCTTCCTCCATGACTCTGAGAGCTCTGATGCACAGAATAAAGGGAGAATCTGCAATAAGCCAGGGCAGAGCTGCCCATCTACTCATGACTCATGAGGTGTGTGCCATGCAGACTGTACCTCTGATTCAGAAGGAGCAGTGGGGATTGGATAACACATCCCTCAAACACAGCAGAGCAGTTGGGAATTGTGCTGTTTACAAACACACACACACATTTGGGAAACAACAAACAGTTTGAGTATTTTTCCCTGCGATAATTCCAATTGGCAGTGGATACCAACCCTAATAAATTCCTTCCTGCCTGAACTTTGCAGCAGACATTCAGGCAATGCAGAAATCCCCTTCCTAATGGCAGACAAACATGATGCTATTTTTCCTGACTGATTACTGCAAAAATAACAACAATTTCCCATTTCCAAAAAGTTCACTGCAAGAACTGTACAGAAGTGCTCCCAGTCCACATGCAGTCCCCTCACACAGTGCCCCAGAACCAAGGACAGGAGCAGGACCACTGCAAGCTGAACACTCAGTTTTCTGGCTTTTGTGGGTTTAAGTCAGAGCTTTAATGTATTTGAAGACAATTTTTTTTTTGTCTGTGAATATTTATAAGTGTGAAAAATCCAGGACAGCTGGTAATGCATTTTGAAGAGTGCTAACAACACTGTATCAAACAGCTTCCTATTGATCACATCATGCTTTCAGTGGCTAAGGATTTCAGACGTGGTGCTTATACATTTTGAATAAGAACTTCAAGTACCTTTTGCTTCAAGCGGTTTTTCACTTCTTTTATTCCCATTTTGGCATGATCTTTTGCCTGCATGAAAAATTAATTTACGTTAAAATTCTCTTCTATTTCCAGCAGTGACTAAATTTGTTTTCAGATAATAAAAATGGCAATAAAAAGATGTAACGGGATACTGCAAACACATTAAAACAAACAGAAAGCTAAAAACAATCCAAATAAACAAAAAACACCACTCCACCTTTGTTGTAAAAATTTTGTTTTCCCTGTTTTGAAGCCACGGATACCTTTCATCTTTTTGCATTCCACAGCCTCAGTGTTCCCCAGCAAGTATTTATCTTTGCTATAAACTTCTATTCTTCCACACTGGCAGTGAGCCTGCAAGCTCTCCTCGCAGTGCTCTGGATACCAGTTCCATTTAGTGGGGCCAATCTCATCCTACTCCTCTCTCAGGCCGGAGGAAGGCAGGAAAAAGCCAAAGTTTGAATGGTTATCTCAAGCTTTTTGTAGCATTATTTCCCAGAACTGAGCATATAAGAAATCCTCACTGTTTCTGTGCTGTTTGATCTGGCAGAGTGGAGCTGGCAGCCACACACGATAGCACAGCAACACAGCAGCTGTTTGTTAACAGCACTGAAAACACTTCCACTTAAAGAATAACTCAGTAAGCTGGGGTCTAAATAAGCAGGTATAAGAAATCTCTAGGGAAAATTAATTGACATTTAGAAAAGATGGAAACAATTTGGAAAATGAGAGGATTCCCTTCCTTCGATGAAGCTGCAAGCAGGGAAAGCTGAGGTAACAATGATTTCCAACAGGGCAATGATGACATGGTAGAGCTGCCTAGCAGAGCACACAGGCACTATTTCCCAGAAAGAGTTCTGTGTAATAAATGGAATTTATCATCTGTACTTTCAAAAGAAATCACAAGTTCCCATTGTCCTTTGCATTTCAATTGAGTTTATATTTCAAAATGACTTTTTCATTTAAATTTGAATGAATGTACATTTTGAGTAATTTTTGAGTCCAATAAAAATGGATGTAAGTCTTGAGTCTCATTTGAAAGGTTAAAACAGAATTGTAATTAGACTCTTATCTCAGTAGTAAACCAGAACTCAATACTTACAAACTTATAGACAGTCTTCATGGCAGGGTTAGCCTTGGTCTTTACTGTGTTTAAAATGGCTCCACTTCCTTTCTGTAATTACAGTAACAAGGGAAGAAATGTTATCAAAGCTCTTTAAAGCAAACAGCAATCTAAAATCCACCATTCTTAACTTAAAATAACAGAGCATTCACCATCCTTATTAGCAGAGCTGAGTATGAAAAGGTCAGATTTAAAGAAAAAGACCCAAGGAAAACCACGCTGAATGTCGCTCTGGTTTTGCCCACTTCTGGCTAATACAGCAATTGTCCAAGGGACAATACAGGCGCCTCCCAAGAGCCCTTGTCTCACCAACTGTGAGATACAAACTGTGTCCTCAGGGGTGTCCTGTACATTCCACTGAAACCCTAACCAAGTGTAAGACACAAGTACCCTGAGCAACACTCAATGTCTGAGCCAGAGACTCTGCCTCTGGACAGCCTGTACGTTCAGTCTGAAGAGGGGAGATATGTTTTCACTTCGCTCCTTTTCTTTCCTGTTTATCACACACATGGTGCCTTTTTCAGACACAAGTAGTTGATAAAGGGATAAACTGAGGGAAAATGAAATCTAACTACAATCACAAACATTAATTTTAGAACAGCTGGATTTCATGTGATGAATGCAATAAAAGTGATTAGCCAGTGATACATCAACTGCAATGATCTGTTCATCTGGTTGGTGTTCTACACCTCTGCCACACCCCATGGATTACTGCTGTACAGCACCTACCTGAGAAACACAGGACAAGGGCAAAATCCAAGGAATTAAACCCTGGCTAGTGTTGCGCTTCCTCCTTTCAGTGCAAAATTACATTTCCAGAGATGAAATTTGATTATATGCAATCAGAAGTAAACAGCTTTAAGATTTACTGTCTATATCACTACATCAAAGTCTTCAACGAGCCAAGGGCAGTTCAGGGTGTCTGGCAGGATCTCGTGTGCTTACCCTCACTGTGGACAGCCACTGGTGGTACAGTTTGTCACTACCTACAGAGAACCAAACACAAACAAATTGTAACCCTGAATAGAAAACAAGCTCAAAACGTGAAGTGTTGGCACTTAGTGGTTCTGGAGCATGGGCAGAACAGGACAGGCAGCCTTTTCTTTCAGGAGAAAACATAACACTGATGAGAGATTTCACTTTCCTGTTTTCTCCGCCTTGTCTCAGACATCTGAGAACACAGACATTTTTAAGTTCACTAAAAGAAATCTGAGGTGGTTCTGGGTAAAGCCAAGATTTTTTCCTTCAATGCAAGAACTCTTTTAGTTGTACTTTACTAAAGTGGTAATGTTGAGGATTTTTATGACTGAACAGAAATTACTCAGACTACAATACATTATTCAAAGCTCTTGACAGAGGAAAGAACAAAAATTTAAGACATTTCAGGCTGCCAGGATCACTAAGCCTCAGTTATTTACCTAGCAGCAATGACCAATTACATCATGATAACCCACAAATGGTAAGCCAACAAAAGTGTCTGAAATTACCTTAAAATATTTCTTACCTGCATATTCTCCCATATTTATCTCCTCTTCAAACACGTCACTGAAGCCTTCCCCAGAGTTCAGCAGATCCAGACGCCCATCAATGAACTGCATCAGCATTAAAAGACAGAAGCACATCAACCATCCCATTCCTCAACTTTTCAGAAAGACTTTTTCCTTCACTAGCTGCAATACCCTCCAAGTTTGCATTGGGTAGGCACTCAAAATAGAATGAAAATACCACCCAAACTGGCAGCATGTTGACCACTGCCCAAAGGTGTGTGGCTTTGCTAAAAACCAGCATTCATGTTTGGCTACACATACATGTTTTCAGCTGCCCTAAAGCAGTGGTTCTATGTTCAACAATAATATGCTTCCTGGACAAAGTTTACAGGAGGTATCTTGGGTCTAGGTATGCTCAGATCATTAGTGGGAAAACCCGCCCACCTCTCAATATACAGAATGCCTCAGCACCAGTGTCTGAGAGAAGGCAGCAAGCAGGAATTGAGGTGCTGCACTACAGGATCAAGGGATATAGAAAGAGCCCCCCAGACCCTGAATTGTTACAGAATCTGCTTCCCCATGGATCACTGGAGGCAGTACCTGCTTGAAGAGCTGGAGCTGGATGGCATTCTGCAGGAACTGCCTCATCACAGACGAACGGTGGGACACGAACGCTTCCTCGCAGAAAGTGATGGGCTCACCCTGCAGAGTTCAGAGCATTAAACACTCAAACAGCCTTGACTGAGCCCCTCTGAATCCACTGCCTGCACCTGACCTTCTTCCCTTCCAAAGTAAACAGGTAAGGAACACAGGCCTTACCTAGCACTGAGTAAAACCACATTATTTGCAGGTCCCAACCACAGGACAGAAAAACAGCCTGGAAAACTGCAGATCAAAATAAACCAGAGTGGCTGTGCCCTGCTGCACCTCCAGCAGCTCCTCCTGTGCCCCCAGCCACACACACCCTGCAGCTGGAGCACCAGCAGTGCTAGCACACTTCCTTCCCAAAGTACTAATGATTGAGTTTGTTCATTAGCTTGATTAGACCTTTTGACTTCTTAAGAGACAATTCAGGCTCAACGGCTGCTGGATGACAGAAAAAACTTTAATCATCGAGGTCAAGCGTGAGCTTTGCAGCTCAGAATGCATTAGTGCCTTCCACCCTCACTGACCTCCCCGAGGAGCACACGCTGTTCCACCCCCAGCCACAGCTTCAGGACAAAAAGACAAGCTGGACAATAAGACTATTTTCCTGACAGATCTGGTTAACTGTAAATTATAAAGCTAATCAGCTCAGCCTTTACTGACAAATGACATTATACACGAGGGGACACCTGCAGAATTGCAGATGTGGTGTGAAACGAATGGTCTTGTTTGCATGTGAAACAATTAAAATAACTAGTCCTGAAAAACTCATCAATTCCTAAACTTGCTGGTTCAAACAATTAGAATTTAGGCCTTGATTCATCAACACCTTAAATATCCATTAATCCCCTTTCCAACTGTAAATGCCAAACAGAGGCTAAAATACTGCACTGCAAGGCTCTAATGTATGCACAATATGACTCGATGAGAAATCTGACTTGATCTGTAATGTTAGATAATTCACATCTATTTCAAGATTAAATCACAGAATTATTTTTATTACAAAAATGTACACATTTAATCTGCAATCTTAACACAAGAGAAAAAACTTTAAAATATAAGATTAAGATTTAAGATTCCCAGATGCACTGAAAAAAGAGGTGCCTTTTCTTTATGTCTTTGCAAATCTCCCTTTATATGACTATTTTATATTCATCTGGCATAATGAAGTTCATCAGGGCAGTGCTGCATCTCATGACCCCTGAAAAAGCTGAAAAGTTTCAGCCCACATCTGATCTGCTGCCAGACCTATTTTTAGACTGGAATTTTCTGTTACAATTCTAAAATAATGCTTAAAAGTAGTTAAGGCAGCAACTGGAAAACAAAAGGAATCTAGAACTTGTTTCAGACTGTTCTAGAGTTTCAGGAAACCTGCTGTTTTATTTTAAGAAACCATAATATAAATTAAAAGATAAAGCCCAATTTTGTTTAGTTACATTGTAAAAAATTTCACAATGATCGCTCATATTTCATGGAAATCACTTTTCCTCAGCTCACTGGTTATGGCAGGAACTTTCAGAGTGAGTATAAAGGACTAAAATATGTGGGACAGAAGACAGCACAGATGAGAGAAGAACATGGAGGATGAGACAGAGGCCAACACAAAGGATGCTTCTGGAAAGACACAGGAGCTCAGAGAAGCCATGGAAATCCAACTACTCTCAGTCGTGCAGGAGTGTGCACCTGGGTAACAGTGCTTTGAAGGCAGCACGTGAGCGCTGGACAGAACAGCAAGGTAATAAAGACAAGGGTCAAATTACATCAACAGTGAGAATCCCTCACACAAACAAAGATTTCACAAAACTTCATTCTAAGAGGAGGAAAAAACCCAACCAGAAGATCACCAACCCCAAGAAGCCAAAGCTGAAGACTGTTCAGACAGCTCTCCAAGTTGTGGCAGGGAAGGCAGGAGAGCTGTGTGTGTGAGCAGGGGCAGCACGTGGTGCAGTGATGAATTCTGTGCCCCGTGTGCCTCGGGAGCGCCGGGCTGCTGCGGCACAGCCTCACCAGCACACAGCAGCCCCAGAGAGAGCTGCTCTGCACAGCAGCACACAGTGAAACGTGGCGTTAAAGGCACACAACGAGACGCCCACGTGGCAGCGGGCCAGCTGCAAGTCCAGTGCCACTGCAGCACCCCCAGTACACAGCAAAGCAAGGGCATGCAAGCCAGTCATGTATCACCCCTTCATTATCACCTGATGCTGCAAATAACCACATCCTGCACTGACAATGGTTATGCTGCAAATGGCAAAGTACAGCCAGCAGGGATACTCTAGGACTCATCAGCCTTAATTCCATCCAGAATGATATAGCCAGACAGGAGAATGATCTGGGTATATATGTGTCTATGTCAGGTACAGCAGCAACCAAAGGCAAGGCACTGCTCTGCAGACCTTCCCAGAACTGTGACTGCAATGTCAGGGAAAGATTAGCTCATCACAGCTGAAGAAGGATCATCAGCCAGCCAGCGGGATTCCATAAAGAAAACCTGAAACTGGTGACAGACACCTGATAGGACATTGGCTCATTCAGCTTGCAACTGCACTGACAAATAACCTCCCATAACCAGTCCATAGGTTCAGCACAAGAGAGCTCTTTGCATCCACCTCAGTCATAATGGGATCCAGAAAGCAGAGATCAAACTCTCAGCATTAAGGGAACGACACCAGAGCTTTATTAGCATCTCAAGATGCAGCTCAGGAACAAAGAAATCACGTGTTCAGAGATTTGACCACACGCCTTCTAAAGAAAACTACATTCAGGCTCTGTTCAAAAAGACACTACCAGTTCTGATAAATGATTATTGCCAAGTGCAATCTTGAAAGGCATTTTAAAGCCATGTATTACAAATGCAGACTGCACTGCCCAAACATGCAGTGTCTCCTGTAAGGGCTCAGCTCCATCACCAGCCCAATTTCAGATATTCTTTCCACTTCCTCACTACAGGACACAGCCTCTGGTAGAGACACAGCAAGAAGGTACAAAATCAACTTCAAATAAAAGATGACACTGTCAAAAAATGTGTAACCAGAGAAAGCTTCCATGACAGAGCAATGGTTTTGCTTCTTCTTTCAAACTCTGTTAGTACATCAGGATACCTGACATTTTCATTTTAGACCAAGTAAAACGACATACACTCATACTCACAACTAATGAAAGTACTTCCCTGTAATGGAGCCAGCCAGCTTTCCAAGTGTTTATATGGCTAATTCCAGCCATTGCCTGCCCTGATTTCATCACCTACAGCAGCCAGACACTTCCTATCCCTAAGCTACTGCTACAGCTTCCTAGCTGGAACTCAAGCAACGAGCCTGGCACATGAAGTGCAAAGAAGCCAGCAAGAAAGCATTTAGGGCTGGGAGGGAAAAGAAAGGAAAAAAAAAATCTCCATTTCACAGATCAAGAATAGAGGCATGAAAATAATAAGTAACTTGTACACGGTCACAAAAGTCTCTGGCAGAGCCAGGGAAAAGAACCGAAATTTCTTTAATCCCTGCTCAGTCCCTTAAATATAAGGCTATTCTTCCTCTTCCTACTTGATATTGTGTCAATGCAGGAGTGTAGGTGTTGAAAGACTAACAAAAGGAAAGTAATAGTATGGTATTATGAGCTGAGAAACCTAATCTTTATCAGATACAGCAAATCTCTATGATGCTGCCTGCACTAGGAACTCTCTCTTTGTCCTGAATATGCTTTAAATTACTGGTATAATGTGTACTGGATATTGTTCCACTCTTATATTTATTCCACAAAAACCCCTGTGGCCCGCATGCGATTTTATCATTAGCTGGCAAGGTAATTTCAGGGCCTGGTTCTGCAATCATTCCATGAGCAATGCTCCCATTGAAGCTGGGACGTTCGGCATGCAAAGCAGCTGCCAATTCAGGGTCCCTGCAATGAAAAGGCCCTTTTCTATTTTAACTATTGTGGAATATTAGTGACAATACAGAAGAGGAGAAAAATTGCAGTGCAATTCTTTATATGAGTTATTTTATACTATGACAAAATATAAAAGTGTGCTTGGAAAAACAATCTACACAAAGTATTGCCTAGCAGATAAACCATGAGCTATTTTTGCTTCATTTATTAAAACTCAATAGAATACAAAGTATTTTGTTAAAATAGGAAAGAAAAAATCTCTGCAAAAGTAACAAATCATTGGCTGAGATTTACAAATTACCAACATGCCTCAAGATCACAAATATTAATATTTTACTCCCTTTTGATTTCTTAGACACATGTAAAAAGTCCAAGCTCATCCAAATCAATGAGGTTTTCAGAAAAATATCTTGAAAATATGTTTTTGTGCATGATGCAAATGATTCCTTTGTCTCAAGATCCCCAAAACCATATTCAATAAACAGCTATTTTGAAGAGCAAGATATTTTCCTATAAGATTTAGACACTGATATAGATGCAGAAGGAGAACAAACTGTTTTTAACTTCACTAAAGCAACGTGAGAGAAGCCTTAGTCATAAAGAGAGGTCATAAAATCCCACTCTCTTAGCTAAGTAACAACCCCCCTGACTCTATAAATAAAATGGATATAACGGAATGAAAGTTTAATTTTGCACTGAGTTAGACACACCCAACCTCTGGTAGATCCACTGATGTACATGATGTAAGAACACAGCCTGCAGTGCCCCTCCTGCACAGAGTAACCAGCAAAGGAAAGGCCACAGCAGAACTCACTGAGGGTGGATCTGCCCTCGTGTTATGCCACTCCATAACTTGCTGAGGAAGCCTCAGCTACTGCCATGGAAAAACACAGCCAGAAAAGACTCACCTCAGAGCACATCCTGTCCCCTGAGAGAGGCTGCCAGGGGCCCTGGATTAGGAACACTGGGAAAAGGTTCCATTCTCTCCTGCCTGAGTCATGTACAGGTCTCTGGGGAAACTAAAGTGGTCAGTGATGAACACATACACACACATACACACACACGTGTGCTCACTGTTATTTATCACAGACCTGAGACTGTAACTCAGGAACTTTGGTCACTGCACTCTTAGAGATGCCACAGCATCCAGTCCTGGGGACAGCTGGAACCTGCCTCTCCAAAGCCACTTGCATTTGTACTGCTTGTCCCAGAGCATCAGTCTGCTCTGCCTGCCAAGGCACTCCAGGGAGAGCTGAGCCATCAGGACACAACTGCCCAAGATGCCTTTCCTCAGGGATGGAGGAGAGCAAAGGAAAGCATTTCCCTTTTAAAATAATTGAGAACTTTTCACTCTTCTTTTACCATTTTCTCACCCATTGTCAGAAAGAGGCATAGATTTTACCTCATGAGAAGGCAAGACACAGAAAACACCACATCAGTATAATCCTCAAAGCTGCTGCTCTTCTATCACTTTCATCAGAGCTCCTCGATTACTAAAAGACCCATCTCACAATAGGCTGAGGATCCAGACATATTAGAAAGTATCATTTTTATAGGGTAGGTCTGATACCATGATCTAGTTGAGGTGTTAGGGCTGGGTTGGACTCTATGATCTTGAAGGTCTCTTCCAACCTACACGTTCTGTGATTCTGTGATTTAATTTTCCCAGGCTCGCCTGGACAACATCTCACAGCTTGCAGTTCTTATTTAAATCCTTTAAAAAGGAGAACCAAGACTAAAAAAAAGGAAATTTCGCCTCTGAGAGCCTGGGAATGCTGGGTCTTCCAAGCAGTTAGTGCCAGATCTGTGAAGTGCCTCAGCCCCCCGGTTCCACCCTGGCACATTCACAAACAGGAAGTCGCATCCAGTGTGAGGACAAAAAAGGAAGCAGACTTCTCCTTTCTCCGCTCTCCCCACACGCTTTGCTCTGTCCAGGAATTGTCACACATTCCTGGAACCCGGGGCTCACACACCGCGGTCTGCAGCAAGAGGAATCATGTCCGGTTCGGCCACGTGGTTCCTCCCAACTCCCATCCCACCGCAACACATTTCTGACATGGAAGCCATGCAAAATTCCCAACTCCTTTGTGAGGGGGAAAACGCCATCTAATTAGAGCCCATGTGCAGGGAAGCATCTGGCTGGGAGCAGCGGTTCGGCGGCTCCCGGAGTTGTCGTGGAGACCAGGCGGGAGCGCCCGGAGCGGGCCGGCCGGGGCACGGGGCCAGCTGCGTGCTCTGACAGCGAGCAGATGGGCAGGGACTGCCGGGCCCTGCTCCCCTGCAGACCCACACGCCCTCAGAGATCAGCTGGAGCTTGTACAAGCCCTTCTCATCTGCCCTGGAACCTCCGCCTTCCACCAAGGAAACGGAACTGAACATGCTAGCGCTTCCACCAGGAGAGTCCACGTGCGGTGTATCCATCCCATTTATGTAATGATGATGCAAAGCAGCAACAGCTGACAAAACACGATGCAAATAGTTTTAAAAGCACTCATTTTGGTGTTTTATTTCGGCATTCAGTTCAAACTCCATTCTTGGAAAAATGCACAGGAATTTCTGTGATTCACACAGTGCATGATTCCATCTTGGCTGGGGAAGTTTGATGCTGTTTTAATTATTAATAAAGTAAAACAAACATTTCCCTACACATGCAAAAGAATTGTTAATAATAATAAAAGAATTGTTAATAATGATGTCTCTTATTGCAGTGACCTCACAGCCTGGAGACTCTATTTTCAGTTACATGTTTACATGTTTTTTGTTCCCAATTCCTTTTTTATCTCAAAGGCTTCAGTTCACATTAGCTCAGCAGCCTGCTAAGAGCATCCTCAAGGGAAACAGGGTTGACTAAAATGCACGAAATCTCATCACTCTGGCTGGAAAGCCCATTCATTCACACAGCACTGCCCATGCCTTGCAGGAGGGCATATCACCTTCTACTCATTTTAGAAGATGAATTTTCCAGGAAAACATTTTTTCTTGCCTCAAACTCCCTCAGAAAGATGCCCAGCTTTGAGTGCAGCTGTCTGCAGCCTTGGAGAATCCTGCAGCCCAACATTCATCTTCCACAAGGTGGAGTGCTCCACGGAACCGAGCCGATGGCAATTGCTGCCAGCACCACAGAGAAGCAGCACCTTGGCTGGGGATGCTCAGAGCAGGCATTGCCTCGGAAACTTCAGGGATGCTGGCTGCTGAGGAAAGAGTTCCTAAGCAACCAACCAGCTCCAACAGTGGCCATGGGGACAATGCTGGGACCCAAACACACATGCAGAATGTTACAGAGCTGCCTCAGCAGCACAGCTAATAACGAGGAATGTACAATGTTCTCAATTTCCCAAAGTCAACACTAGATATTGACCAGGAATTGCTATGGCTCAGAATCACCCTGAACACTTCATTAGCACAGTTACTGCCTGCTCCATTGATCACTACAAGTGTATTTTTCCATGTTTCCATTTTAGCAGTACTAAATTACAGAAGTTGCTCATTTAAAGAATGGAACGTGCCTAACGGTGCTCTTAGTTCTGCTATTGCTATATTTGACATGCAACAGTAATTTCAGCCCATTTTTCAGGATTAAACAAAATACTCAAACTTTTAAAAACATTTTAATCACACATAAACTGCCTCCCCTCCTAGATCACATCCAATTTGATTAAGCATTAAATTTGCAACTGCCGCTTTTCCACCCTCTATAAATACTGGCAAAGGTTCAAAGCAGTTCCACGGGTGCTAAAGGGTTAATGCTTGGTGCTGTGGTCACTGTAAATAAGCAGTTTCGGGTAAGCAATATTGCTGTCAGACACACAACGCTTTGCAGGTGTGGGCAATAATTAAAGGTTTCAGCACATCTACCTGGGTGAAGTATTTTTACCTCCTATTCTGAGGAGGAAGCCCTCTCTGTGGAGAGCAGAAGAGCTCATTAATGAGGCTAATTAGGTGTAAAGGGGGTAGAGTCTGGCATCAGCTGCAGCTTATAGAAGCTAATCATTAAGCTCTGTAATCTCTACCCCAGAACAGCAGATGATCATGTTCCTAGGTGACTGATGTTGCTAAGAAAATTTCCAGCACCTGAGTACCTGACCAAATACTTTTTGGTGAGACTAAAAATTCCCTTAACCCTCTATGTGCCAGACAGCACAGTTGATATAATTTCTTCACTCACCAATTTTCTAACAATGAATATCCAATGAGATTCAAATTTGGCATGAGGCCTTTAATGTGATTTATTTCAGAATTAAAAAACCAAAAAAAATCAATGCCACAGACAGCTCCTGAAAAGGAAGGGCACAAAAAAAGGGCTGATAGAGCAACACGTAAGAATGACACAGATAGGAGCAGAAATGTTTGAAGAAGAGTGACCACATGTATCTCCTGAAGGTTTGTGAGTTCTCTGTGTAATTTCTTTGCATAGAGTGCTGAGGGTAGTTACAATACCACAGGGATGAAGGCCTTGTTAATAAATATGTAAAATAAGGATTTCATTGTACTCATCTAATTTGAAATGAGAAAAAGGACATCATTTCCATGGAGAGAGAATACATGGAAGCAGAGCTCAATCTAGAACTTGTTTCATAAAATGAACTGCAAAAATAGCAAACTATTGCAGCACCTCAACATGAATTTTTGAGTTCATCAGGCAGAATAGACCCTTTACTGGCAACCTGCTACTGTACCTTTTTTTCTCCAACTAAGCAGCAGAATTGAATCAAAATTTTTTAAGATTGAATTCCCTTGCAATAAGAAATAGAATATTTGTTATCTCCATGTTACCTGTGGACTTGCACATGCACTGACTAAATAACATCAGTTGCTCAGAAGTGCCACTGTCTCTTGTTACCATCAGCACACAGATAAGTCACACTGGTAATCTAAGAGTTCTCTGAGCATCAACAGAAAAAATATCTCCAACAATAACTAGCACCTTGTCTTACAATACAGATGTCAGATGAATGAATTGGATGATAAAATTGCTTTGTAGCCAGCATCCCATTATATTTAATAATTCTGCAGATATACTGTAAAGACCAAAACCCATCAGGCAACAGAGGTTTTTACAAACACCCAGAGCTAAGTCCCTTGCCCTGCAGTGAACACCCTGTGCTTCAGCTTCCCCTGCTCTAGAGCAACACACAAGGAGTCTCTGGACAGGTCCAGAGGTGCTCAGTGGAGGGGGTGCTTGCAGATCAAACAAATCTGAACCAAGGCTTCTCTTTAGTATCTCTCCAAATTCCCCCAAACCAATACAAGCTTCCTCAGTATCACCTGATCAAGTGCTTGGCAGGATTATTGCCTATCCTACATAGAACACTCCTTGTTTCTTTTGAACCTTTGCTGCTACAAACCCCACTTGACTGCCTGTGGTTTATTAGTCTGGAAGAAACAATGAGGAGTCACTCCTGATCTTCCTCCTTCAAACTGTCAGCGAGAGCTTTCCCTCTACATAATGCTACCAAACTGACTGACATGCACAGTATCTCTTTTATTGAAATAAGCAGAGTGGACATTCGATGGGGAGAACATGCAGTGGTGTCTGTGAGCAGGAGGGAAGTGTGGCCAGCAGACGGGTGAGTATGTACAAGTGTCTGAATTACCCAGAGGGAAGGGCAAACCAGAACTACATTGCATTTTCATCAGCAGTAACAACCTTTGTCTCCCTGAAGTCTAACTCCCCACCATGATCAGATACGTGACAAAAGCTGGTCTGCAGAGACAGCAAACTGTCCAGAGGAGTGATTCCAAGATGTGGCACTATATCTGTGCTGCTTTCCTGTTCCTGAGACATGCTCCATTGTTCCTCAGCCATGCACACCCTTCATTTCAGTAATTAGCTGTCAGCATGGCCCGACAGCAACTTGGTATTGTCTGCTCAAATTGTATTAATGAAATGCAATCCACTAAATGTCCTGGATGCACATCTGTAATTGTGTTACATGGAGAGGCTGGGGATGGGGGCAAACTGAAGCTTCTAAACAGGGCACTGTGATCAAGCACATTAATCTGTTATTTCTTAGGGATTTGACAACCAATTAATACTACAGGGCTTCCTATACACCAATAAGAGCCAGTGATCCAACACTCAACAGTATAAGCTGTGCCTACACAACATCCTTAAAGGCAGAGACACAAGAACTACAGGTTGCAGCATTGCAAAAGCCCTTTTTGTATTTAAAGATTCAGCATCTGTATGTTGAAACCTAAATGTAGAACACTCAGTGTATACACCACACTAAGGAAAATCAAAAAAACCCCAAGATCCTTATCAAACATGTAAGTTTTTTATGTTCTTGAAGAATACAAAATTCAATTCCTTGTCAGTCAAGACACTGCACCATTTTCTGTTTCATGTTCTCCATCATCAAAGACTTTTCCAAAGCGCAGGGCTTGGACAAGATAAAAAAGAAGATACAAGAAAAACACGTAATAAAGATATCCTGTGGGTATAATAATCTTTGGAAAACTTTCATGTCAGTTCTGACTGCGAAATTGCTATTAACATTTAATTAAAATTGAGAACAATAAGCTATGACAAGATAATGGCTGGGAAACATGGCTTTAGGGCAGAGTGAGGATATCTAGAACTCCGGCTGCATGTGGTGCTTTATTTTTGGTTACATTTGGCAACTACTGAGATTGCTGAAACACAACTTAATTATAATGATCTACAGAAATTCACAGAAGAGAAAAGAACAGCACTGCATTTCAGTTACCACAGGATCTGTAACATATGTCAAATAAACCAGAGATTTTTAGGACCCCAGTACCACCTAACCCTTAATTTCATTCATGTTCACACCCCCACCAAAGAACACTCTTTTTCAACAAAAAAGCCCTGCAAGCCCCTCCTAAACAATTTAATATTTTGTTACTTATCCATACATAAAACTATTAATTTCCTCTCAGAGGCAAGAGTTCTTTGAGTATCATTTACCTCCATAGTTGAAGGCAACAATCACACAGACCTGAAGCAGGAATAGTCAAGAGCTTTGGGAATGACCCTGACACAGGGAAATCAATTGTCCTTCACTAGAGACAGCTTCACTGCTCACCCTGAAAACTCACTGTAAGGGAGCTGGACTGCAATTCATTGAACATGTAAAGGAGAGCACGTGATTGAGTGACATTTGGAAGAGAACACACACTCCGATGTTAGCTTAAAATCCCCACATGAGGGGGCACATATGGATGTTCTTAAATCAAGCAGTCCTCCCTATGCAGGGGAGGCCACTGCTCCAGAACAAAATGTATTTAGAGTTTGATAGGCACATTTGGGGAAAATATTGACATTCTTGTTACAACTAAAAATGTTCCTTTAAGCATGCACTCCCTTGGTTAGCCTCAGTTTCAGTAACAAATAATTTACAAGCCCCCTCCCTTTGTGTAAATGCTGCTTAGGTGCTGTTAGTTGCAGGTACTCCTGTGAGCAAGTAAAAACAGCAGAGCCAAACAGCACCATCCCTGTCCTTCAGCACAGCCTGGACCTCCTCTGGCTTTACTGCCACACACACAGCAACCATTCAACACTTCTCCAGTTTTAGGCAAGACATTCAGGTAAGCAACACCATTCCCATTCTTGACTGCTTTCAAGTAAAAGGCATCTTTAGATAGAAGTGTTCTTTATTTTTCATATATTCTTGAGAACACGTTGACAATATGTAATAAATTATTGGTTGCCAAATGGAGGATGAGCTTTATCCATACAAGTACAGGCAGATCCTAAGGAAAGGCAAACTAATCACACATATAATCCTCACAAATTGCTTTCATTTTCACCATTAATCCTCTCTAAGAAAAAATGTTCTGGACATACAGACTTTAACTACTGCTTGGAGAGCTTCACCTAAACAATTCTTTGATATATTTTTCTTTTCACTGAGCACCAGGAATAAGCATTCACACATATAATCTACAGCTTTTAAAGGGCACTCAAAGCAAACTCTTGGCACCTTCATTTCCACAGTACTTCTAAGAATCCTGTATTAGTTACTGGCTCTGAGTAACACTTGATGTCAAATTAATGTAATACATCCAAATAATGTAATGTCGATAACAACTTTAACACTTTAGGAATCAACAACATATATTTATGGTATACATTTAACAGGCAAACAGTTACATGAGCTCTACTATAAAATTTCTTATATAAATCACTAACCTAAATACTGCACCAGGAATTATTTAAAAGACAACTACACTTGGACACAAGAGTAACCTTGAAGGAGTTAAAATGTCCTCAACTACAAGTCAAGTTGAAACTTATTTAATTAGGTTCTGTATTTGAAAAAATGAAATAAATTCTTCCATTAACTAAACCAAACTCCCTTAAAGGCAACAATATGTTCCCTCTCTGTCAGGACAGAGCGCAATGAAATCTTTATTTTAATTGGGGTTAGCTAAGGGGCCATTTGGCTTCAGATGCTTTGTTTATCAGCCCTAAGCTTTACAGCTTAGCCAGGACTTGAAATATTTTACTACAGAATTATTTCATTTAAAAATATATATCTATATCTATATCTGTATCTATATCTATACATATATATATACATTCTTCCAAAGAGTATTTTCTAGAGATAATTTTAAATGTGCATTTTGAAAACTGGAAGTCCAAGTGCAAGGTACCCTGAAAGAAGCCCTGATTTCCTTTAGCACTCCTAGAAGAGGATCTCCTGTGCAAACCCCTGTTCTGATGGGTTCTGCACCCAGCACAGGCAGTGCACAGCCAGGGCTCCAGCAGGGCCCTGAGTGCCCCGACCAACCAACAAAAAACTCCCTTTGGGGAGGATCTGCTGAACTTTCATACAGAAGCCTTGGAGCTGAAAAGCTTACAGTTCATCACTTCAATTTTAAGACAAAGCAAATGAATTTTTAGTTGGTAGATGATACCTTTTTCCTGTAATAAACTAATTTACAAATCTCAGACATCTCCAGTAATACAGTTACTGAAATTCCTACGGAAACAGCTATCAAAGGAAGGGACAGTGAACAGGAACTCTGCAAAATCACAGCCCCAGTTCAAAATGTGCAGCTAAAATTTTTGAAATAATCCAGAAAAATTTCCTGTGTTATTGTGAGGATGAAGCCTGGGCTGGATTTTGGACTTATTCCTTATTAAAACTCCAAGCATTACAAGTGTTCCTAAAACCAAAATGAAATTTAAAAAAGAAGAAATGAAGAAAACTCCAAGCCTTATTTCCACAAATGAAATATATCTAATGATACTTTCATATTCTTTTCTCCTGGATCACTGAAATGTGATGAGTCAGATCCCGTTTCCCCCCCGTTTCAAAATTGTAAACCTGATATAATTTGTAATTGTCTCCTGGAGGCCACTGGTGTTACGTTGCTGACAGTTTTACACATATCACATAACACAGCATATACATTATTTTAGTTAAAAACTATGCCACCAGCATGTTATTAACTCCAGATTAAGAATTCGATTATATTTTAAAACCAAAACTTAGTCTTTGTTTTTGTCATCAGAAACAAAAGCATTGCTACTGACTCTGGAAGAATAAAGCTTATTTCAAACTAAACATTGAGATTTGTGCTTCACCTTTATGCTACCTGAAAGAAAATATAGCAATTTTAAATTAAATGTATTATTCATATATATTTTTAATTTCTTCTCCAGACAGCTTTGTGCATATCTGCTCTGTACTGTTTTCTCATGAGAACTATAATAAATGAGCTGCTTCTGCAACTTCACAGCAGGTATTTTGATTTGAGAGTAATCACAGTTTTCTCTACAATCTTTATACAATTTATGTCCTGATCATCTAACAAATAAGTAAAATATTTAAATTGACATCAATATGTATACCTTTCTCTAACAGTGCAAACTAATTGTATATCTCTAAATGAGAAAAATGTTTATTAAAAAAAAAATCTAGTGAATATACCAACTATTGAGTTCAAAGTAAAGACACCACATGTGTCTAAATAAATATCAAGGAAGTGTCAGAGGTAAATGAGGAGAGACCAGGTGAAATGTGTGTGATGTGTTAATTGTATTCAAAAAAAATAATAGAGCAAGACAGAGAAGCTGAACTTCCAATTATCATAATGGTATCTACTTCACAACACATTTTCAAACTTGAAAGAGACATTTTAAACCATAGGAATTCTGAGCAGAATACCTCCAGCTGTGCTCTGCATAAATCTTGCACGCTGTACACACACAGTTTATTTAAATACCAAGTAAAGTTATGACTTACAAAATGCATATTTCAGTCACAATAGAATATCTGTCATTGCCAGAGCTGCTATTTACTGAATGAAAGGCTCAGAAAACAATGAATTAAATTAAAAAAAGATAAGAAAGGACAGAATGTTTTCCTTTGACGTTTTACCAGGACGAAGTAGCGTGTGTTTTAAAGAACAGCCCTCTGCAGGGTTTACATTTTTGTATTCCCCAAAATACAATAAAGAAGAAAAAAGTAGTCCTCAGTGTGAGACTTAAGTTTTGCCTATACAGCATTTTGGCCATGAGCCAGAATTTGTCTTTCACTAATGCCTTCCCATAGCAACGTCAACGCTCTGTGTGAGGAGCAGTTGCCCAGCTCTGTGATGCCATGCAGCAGCCAAAGCAGAAAGGGGCCTTGGTCCCCTCTGTGTTTCCCAGGGCACACATGGGCTTCCCTGAGCCCCAGGGCAGTGCCACAATCTCCAACACTCCACTGTCAGTCCTGGCTCACGAGCCTTTAGCCCCCCTGCATTCCAGGTGTCACTGTATGAGCTCTATCACCCTAGCTATGCAAATGGTTCAAACTCATTGGGATTTACTGCCTTTCACCTGCCCCCTTTGGTACCACACCAGTACAAACTGTACACTCCCATTCATACACAATAAACACCGTGAAAGCCTGGAGTGGCATGACTTTTCTATTATGTTTCTAACCTGATTAAAGATTTTAATTTTTATCATAATTTCATCAACTTTATCTGCCACTGAAAGCTACTGTACAAATCCAAACCCCAAAATCTCTTTCACCATCTTCTGTCAATGGAAGTGATGCTTTCTCTTCAGTTGTACTGCTGCTCACACTACTGAGAATGTTCACTCCACTCTTTGCCTACCTGCCTGAAAGGTCCTCGGGGTGGGGTTTTTCATGGGCTTGTGTGTGTTGGTGGTTTTTCTTCCTAATACCAGATACAACAGCTCATTTGAAAAAACACACAGCCACTGAGTGCCTCACACAGAAGCTGAATTCAAGGGTGATGTTATTTTCTACTTGGTGTTTGTTTATGGGCCTCGTTGTTCCTCTCCAAGTCCCCTGCACTTTATTAGTTCAGGAAATATCTCCAAGTTCTCCTGCACGGAGGCATTTCCAGGAGGCTGTGCACTCACAATTAGAACTAAGTATCAGGAGACAACACAGTGAAAACACAGGCAAGAGTCAGCCTAAAACAAACAACCAAAGGCTTGAAACAAATTGAGAAGAAGCAAAACCAAGTGCATCAAATGGCACAAACCCCAGAATCAGGTGTGAGAGGCACAGCCGAGTAAGTGAATATCCAAATCCTCACACTGCAAAGCTGACAGAGCACAGCCTGCTGCTCCCTGCACAGCCTGCCCTGGAACAGGGAGATTGAGAAGCTTTGGAACAAAGCTCCTTTTATTTCTGCAGCACCACCACAGAAGACGCAGAGTGACCTGATCCAGGCTGACAGCTGAACACGCAGCTTCTATGGGGGCTGCAAAGTTACTCAGACAACACAGCCAAGGAGAGTTCTCAGACTGCTCAAACGTTCCACAAACTCAGTGACCACAAAACCTTAAACATCAGCATGAAGCAGGCAAACATGAATAATCTCAAAGCAGACCTGTGCACATTAGCATTCTGACACCACACTTGAAGGAAATTCACAATTCTGCTATTACTGGACAGCAAGATGCAGAGCACCCCATCCCTCACTTCGGGCAAAGTTCCTACACCCAAAGCCATTCCCACAATGAATTTTACAGGGGGTGTGTTTGCTATTTCTGCTTTGACTTGGGTTTTGCTGGAGTTTGACTTTAACACATATGAGGGACGGGGCAGTTTGTCTGCACCTTTCTGGGCAGAAACACCACAGTCAGCAGAGGGTCATGTTAATTTTCTCAAATACTACCTTTTCTTACCTTCCCCTCAGAATCCTGGCTTTCCCCTCCCCTTAGCGTGGCATACAGAATTAGATAACATAGGATTTTATAACAGTTTGGAAATTACAAAACAATTCTATTTACTACATACCAGACTGCTAGAAGAGATTAAAGAAAATGTCTTTTCAGGTTCATTAACATATGTATATCTCAACAGACTTAGATGTAGAATAATAAATGCCATTTTGAAGAACAGTAACTGCTTGTTAGAAAAAGAGCCATTTTTAAGGTTTAAAACAGCAAAAGCAGAAATTTGTCTATAGCAACAGTAAGGCTCAGAGAGGAAACAGCAACAGAACTGAAATGAAAACAAACATCACACAGAAAACAAACAAAACAGTGTTTCCCTACTAAATCTTTTCCAGTCAGTGACTGTGAATTCAGCACTTCCCATGGATGGTAAAACACAGCAATAGTTACAGGTGGCTTCTAAGGGAGGTTGCTGAAACCTTGGGTCTTTAAAATGTCACAAAATACAGGATCTTCAGAGTAGGAAGAAAAAAGCCTTAAATTTCAGTTCCAGGATACACAGAAACTCAATTTATGTCCGTTTTTATCACAAAAAATCAGATTTTACACACTGTCAGTGCCATTCTCATTGTCTACTCCTACCTGTCTGTAAAGTCACCAGGATGACATTTAGAAATAACTGTCATTTAGGCACCCCTAGACTGTCTCCACAGGCATGGATTTGAGAGCTCAACCACTTGAACAGGGGGAGAGTAAAGATGGGTGGGAGAAAATTCCTGATGCTGTACATCAGCACTGACTTTAAACAGAACACAACAAAACTGCACATAAAACAAAGAGTTCTATTTCACAAGCTCCTGCTCACTGTTTCCCCTACAGCTCGGGGTTCATTTTAACAGGTCTGTGCACAAGTTATATAAGCATTAGGGATCATCCTTCTTGCATTTTCTACAGATGGACAAACACTCGGAAAGCTCTGAACTGTGGAGACAGCTCTGGTGACAGGGAAGTATCTACTCTGCATGCAGTGTATGCCTTTAAAATATACATGCAAGGAAAAGAAGCTAAGCAGAAGATGGCCACGGAGAGGAAGGAACTGGGATGTGGCAATTACTGGGAGTTGAAAATGACTATTTACTCTTCCACTGAATAACTTAAAAAAATAATTCACCATGGCAACAATCATACTTCATAGTAGATAAAGCACCGAATGCTACAAAGCCTTTGCAAAATGAACTATGCACCAGTACGTAGCATGCACTTGCTTTATATTACTGCACACACATTCCAACAGAATTTTCTTTTTGACTCATCTGGCATTTGCTTTTCTACTCTGCACCAAATATCATCTACTTTTCTGACTCTGATCTCATGAATCTGGAACTGTTGAAGGCATTTATTGTGTCTCTTCAAGAGACTCCTATAAAATAATTAATGCATTAATTATCTCCTTCAGTTGAATTGAGTGTCATGTTGAAAAAGAAAAAAACCTTATTTCCTCCTACTCATAATGGTTTCTTCCCCCACCATTGCTCAAATTGCATCATATTATGAGAAAATTCATACCAATGTTACAATTATGAAAATTGGTAGTACACTGTCGTCTCCATTTAAAATCCAAATTTAAATTATCAGGCTCTGACAGGACAACAGAACAATGTGCATATAACACACATTCCTCCACCAGCGTAGTTCAGCTAAAGCAGTGTGAAAAATGGAGTACATAAAACATCTGCGAGTTTCAATAAGTAGTTTTATATTAAGATCAGCAGTTCACAAATTAGAAAGTAACTTCAGCAATGGAAGCACATGAAAAGCGTGGAAACAGAACAGCACACTGACTCTGCCTCAGATTTCCTGCTTACTCTTAAACAGATGCATCCAAGGAATATTTAGGTTAAATTTAAACCAAATCAATTCAGAACAATTCAAATAACCAGAAATTACCCAGTTTACAACTAATGGTTGCTCAGGCAAATAAAGCTGAATAAGACTGAATAATTAGCCATGAAGACAAAGAGAGTTAATTATGCTTCACTGAAGAGTTTCACTTAGCCTCAGTACCTCCCACTGCATGCAAGGAGGTATCAGTACTCATGGCCCCAGTTCCACGTGGAAGGTGAGCTCATGGAGGAGTATTGACAGCACGGTAACAGGATGTAACCCATGGTTTCCTACAAGTAGCAGCCTGTCAGAACAGCTGCAGTGCCAGAGCACAGGCACGACTCTTGTCATTTGGGATGCCTGTAGGTCCCAGCAGAGGCTGCAGTGCACCTCCCACAGCGAGGGGGGACAAACCCCGCAGGGCTGAGGCTGCAGCAGCACCCCTGCAGCCCCCCGTCCTGCTGGCTCACAGCCACACGCAGGGCTCGGGGCAGCCCAGCCAGAGCTCACCTCGGCCCACAGGTGCGGGGGCTGCTCTTCTCAAACACCGGCACAGTCCGACTGGAGCGCCTGGAACCACTAGGTGTCAGCAGAACAAAGTGCACGGCCACGGCTCCCGTCCCGAAAATCAGCCTGGCTTCCCAACACCCGCCAACTGCTCAGTCCCATCAAGCCTTTACACACACCTCGTATTCACACAGATCGCTCTGCTGAACATGACCTACTCGTGTGAATTAAATCTTTAGAAGAGATAAAAACATTCCCTCTGCAAACAACAAAAAAATTGGGAATTTGAAAAAAGTCATTCGAGTGAACAAAATGCTCACACTGGTGTCACTGGTAGACATTTAAGCCAAATGCATCAGGATAATCTGCCTCAGTACAGCCCAGTGAACACCCAGCTGCTGCTGAGTTTGACTGGACTTAATAGCAACAGAGCTTTGTGGGGCTGTAAGTACACCACAGCCAGCAGATACTCCTCTGCATTTAAAACTGGCTTAGTGCAGCTAGGGGAAACACCGTAGCAAACTGCAGCAGTTACTTTGTCAAGTAAATATTATAATTACTATTGTGCTTGCCAACTGTATACCTGGATATGTTTTTTCATGCAATTTCTAGTTACCAAAGGCCTGAGAAAGTTCATGGCAACAGAAACTCATTGCCATTGTTTTGTTTATATGTATATTACACAACCTTGTGTCTCTAGAGTAAAAGTCTCTGAACAGAATAAGGGCTCTTACTATGCTAAAGTATAATCATGTGAATGTAGAGCCTGCTCAGTGACACAGAATAATGAAAAATAGATTCACACCATTTATCCCAAAAAGTCAGCTCATACCAATGAGATAGTCTATGAAATTACATTGTCTTATGAGACAGAAACTATGAAAGGAGGAAAAGCTGCTGCTTCTTTGAATTTATTTTCTAATTATTGATGATTTTAAATGAACAGTCAGGTTTCTGGAGTTACAGGACATGAAATGCAAAGAACCATCTCATGTCTGGTATTGCTTATGCCCTATACTTACTCCATGTGAAGGTGATACATGAACATGAAACACCTGCAAATTTGCTTTATCTAAATCTTAATACTGAAAGGAATAATCACAAATCAAACTACTGATTTACAAAATGCCTTAGGAAAGAAAGCCCTGAAATTTTCCACTTCCTGATTATTAAAGCGAATTTTATGACATATTTGTGCAGCTATATTTACAAGTTTTCTTTGATGGAATGATAAGCAAACCAAACCATTTCTGCTACTTCCTCAGGTTAGCTGTCCCTCAAAGTTGCACTTTCTAGGGGTGTGCCACTGTCAACTCATCTCAAATGTTCATCTTTAACATTCAGCCTTCAAAATACCAGATGGTATTTCCAGAACAGCAATTTAAATTTTTATTTTCCTTCATAAACCCCTTAACTAGTTAATCTCACACACACATCCAGGCAAAGCCTACACCAATATTCCCAGAGTTGCCTGGCAACTACAGGGAGGAGCACTGGAGAACAAGGAAGCCTGCAGGGATGGAGGGGAGTCAGTGTCTCCCCAGCAGGGATAAAGGAGGCTCACAGCCAGAGCGCCTCGCTGCTTCCATCTCTGGCATTTACATGGTCCCCATTTTAAATATCTCCATCATTTCATCTGAGATGCTCTGAAAGCCCAGTTCTTACACCCAGACACACACATAAGTCAATACAATTTATTTTTTCCACACACACAGATTCCCCCAGTAAGATGTGGAAGGACTTGTGCTGACTTGAAAAGTAATTTTTGAAACCTGAATACGAACCATTGAAATGATACTTATCTGATGGTGATAACTGGGCTGTTTAAAAGTCAGGCTGAGCTACATTTTCCTCCTGGCTTTAAAAATAACAAGACAAACTACAGTACTGGAGAGACTTTAACTACTGAAATCCTCAAGAAACACTATACCCATAGTCCAACTTTTGGCCATGGAACCATTTAACATCATGGTTAAAATTAAATTTATCACACGTCTGCAGGCCAGATCTTTTCATTAATCTTCAAAGAGCACGAGAATGCCAAATACACCACCTTTTAACACAAAAACACAATGAAGAGATGGGTTTTGTAGAGGAGGGAATGGTCAGCTCTGCACTAGCCTCTTATGATCATTCATTTATTATTTTTTATCATCTCTCCTCTAATTTGACTGCCTTCAAAACCAAGTGACATCCATATCCTCCCATGGGAAGGTTTTTCCCTGTGTGATGGATCATGCTTGTTGCACCTCCTTCATTTTGGAGACTTGAACACTGTTTTCAGTACTAGTCAGCCAAAGAGCCACCGTGCTGACCTCAGGAAAAGCGTGGTATGCTACACTTTGAATTGTTCTTGTTTTTCTCCACCACAGCTGCAGATTTACATTTTATGCCAGCTAATTGCCTACTTACAGGTTCAATTTTCAGGGCGTTTCTGTAGCTCCCAAAGAAAGCTGCTTGTGCTTTTAGAAACGCTCTTGCAACACCATCTCCAGTGGTTGTAGAGACTTTCTTCAATCTGTTCTTCAGTGCAGAAACCTGAAATCACACAGCAGGTCTAGATCACTCTCATATCACAAACAAAGCGCAACACATTGGGGCACAGCTAAATGAAAAATCTGCTAACCACAGCAGTAGTTATGACAAAAGGTGATGTGAATTCAGAGATGAATTTTTCCGTTCTAAAAGCATTACTTTTCAAGCTGTTTTGCTGCTCTAAGATATTATTGGATTCTATTCAGAAACCAATAGGATACTAAAAGCTTCATTGAACCTTCCCTCCTACTTAAAATCCCCTGTTAACATGCTGTTGAGTACTCTTCTAAAGGTAGTCCATGAAACTGTGTCACTCTTGATTAGAATCCATGAAAGAATTGCAGCTAAATTAATTCAAACATCAGATTAATAGGAGAACTGCTCCGCACAACCAGGCCATCCATCACCACCAAGGCTAAGAACAAATCCTAAAGATCTGAAAAAATCTATTTGCCACAAATACAAGGGGTTTTTAAGGCTATATTCCCTGGCACTTCAAAGCCTGAACGGGCAGTGACCCCGTGAGGGCTTTTTCTGGCTGTGCCGGTACTCCCAGCAGGCTCCCGGAGCCCGGCCCAGCCGCCCTCCCGCTGCCCCTCAGCAGCACTCGGGGGAAACACGCACACCAGGCTCGGGGGCTCAAGGAGAAGTGCACCCATGAGCCACAGGCTCGAATGTGGAAAATTAATGTAATGTATTAGCAATTAAAATACAGCAGATAGTGAGAAACAAAGAAAGTTAAACACCTTCCCCCCGCCGCCTCCTTTTACCGGCCCAACGCACCGCCCCAGCCCCGCCTCCCCTCATCTGATGTCAGTCCCGACAGCCCCTCCCGCCGTTCTTTACTCCTCACACTTCTCCTCGCTGGGATTTGGGGCTTTTTGCTTGTTCTCACACATTTTTGAAGTTGTTTGCCGGGGGCTCGGCCGTGCCCGCGATCCGCTGTGTCCTGCCCCGGCCGCCCCTCACGGCCCGTCAGGACTTCCTCACAGCCCCTCACGGCTCCTCAAGATTCCCTCACGGCCCCTCATGGCTCCCTCACAGCCTTCGGCGCCGCAGACAGAACCAGGACAAGCCGAGGTTCTGCCACAGATGTCACACAACGCAGAGCAAGACGAACCCAAATACCTGGGGCACTGGTTCTTGAAAAGAGTTCAGGTGGGGGCTTCTAGAGGCTGCGGCCATGTCACACGCAAACCCCGAGTTTAGTGAGACACCTGACACAAAAAGCAGGCAGGAGCCACAATTTCAGGGGAAAGCAGCACGGCAGGAAATCCCTAGTTATCCCGATTTGCAGGAGAACATGACTGACTCCATAAATATCCATATGATGAGTTTAACAGAAAGAGCCAATAACTAGCAAATCTTCCTTTCCCAAATGCCATTCTGAAAATCTCCATGGGGTAAGGCTGTGTACTTCACACTATGCAAGAAAGGCTGCAGTAGGAATATTGTCGACAAAGTGAGCAGATCCTCTGGTAGTGACCATAACTAACTGTTTTCAGAGAGTATGGATTACACCTCATAAAATATAAGCTGATGGTTCAAATGTTCAAATTAAGTTTCAAGACCTTCCCATCCTCCAGCTCTCAACGAAAGCTTGCTGTGGCCTCATCCGTATCTCCAAAATCCTACCAGATGAGTCGAGTTTTCTCAGCCTTGGGGTGTTGCCACCAGCCTGCCTCGGTTGCCCAGGGCAGCCTGATTTTCCTGAAGTGTTTGTGAGTGTCTCAGTTCCATCCCTCCCACAGCACATCCCTAATTTCACCTCCTCCTGCAGCAGTCTTGCACTTGGGGAGGGCACAGTGACTCCTTGCCGTGCTCCACAGGTGTGAAATACAGAATCCACGCTGGGCACTACTCGCCTTTCTTTTAGATGTTATCTTTGCACTCGTGTTTACTAAAACAGTTGCAAAGACATTTCTTTTTAAATCTTCTGCAGATTCTGCTGTAAAAGGCGTTTCATTATTTAGTATAACAGAAATAACCAAGAGCGTGTCCAGCACTGTTTATAAATCTGAATGCTTATGCCAGTGATCCATGCATTAATGAGCCCACAAACCCATATTACCATAACACATAATACCAGATTTAGTCTGAAGCCTGTAAAATAAGCTCACTCCTATTCACTGAGATAATGTTCCTCAAGGAGTTCTGTAATCCTCTAAATATAAAAGCTTCACCAGATTGTCAAACCCAAACAGCATACTTCATGTTTGAAGGGGTCTAGACTTGTAAGGTTGAAATATGCTTTTATTTTCTATATTAATTTATATAAATCATTTAAAGGTAGTTCTTAAAGGTGTAATAAAATATCCAGAGCTCTGAAACTTTCAAATCCATCTCCAACATTGTTATAAGGGGTTTTCTTTAAACATTCATGTGAAGATACAGAGCCTTCCATCTATATAGAAGGAAAAAGCTCTATGCTTTGTTTTAAACAAACCAGGAGTTCAGAGGGCTGGTCACAGCCTTTCTGTGCTTCAGCTCCCCTGGTTGGCACAGAAGCAGAATATTGGCTGGTATTTTGCTGCTTCCTGGAACACTGTAGGATGTTCATTTTATATATACGTGGGATTACTGCAATAGGCATGTCAATTTTTGAACACAAAAAAATGTTAACAACAACATATTTAAATATACTAACAAGTAGCAAAAAACCCCACCCCAAAACACCCTCATGTGTACTCTCTGGAAAAAAATTAGTCTGTAACACAAAGTAGACTATACAAGCAGAATCAGGGTTGTCTCCTGCCTAAAGAGACAGGGATACTTTAAAAAAACCCTCAAATTGTGACCGCTGAAAATAAGGATTATTTCTAGCCAAACAGACACATATACATGCAGTCTACCCTGAGAGTGTTTTTAAAGAAGATTTTTTTATACTTCTGGCAGTTGAGGTTTAAAGGTCCGATTTCAACTCTCACCATGTTTCAGAATGCAATCTGTGCAATGCAGCAGAATGAAATGGTTCAGTAAAGGTGCTAGTGGAAATTCTTTTAATTAGGTCCAAGGCTTTTCAGTTGTCAACATGAATAAAGCAAGAAACGCTCTGCTGCAAACACAGCGTAAGAAATAAAACTGGATTCACCTTTAGGAAAATGGTTTGGCTGCAGAGCTGCAGCCTGGTACTCGTGGCTGCCCTGGAAGCAGCTCAGTCCCTGTGTGCAGGCCTGGCTTCCTCACCGTGGTGCCTGTGTGGGGAGTGGCAGCAGGACCCCACCACGGCTGAGCCCCACAGAGCCCGAAGCTCTGTGCCACCCCCAGCACACACCCAGCCCTTCACTGAGCAACAACCACCAGCTGACAGAGCAAGCTTCCCCTTTATTCCTTGTAACCTGGGCTCTGACTACAACTATGACTAGAAGATGACACTTATTTGGAAATACGTGAAAAATCCATACGGATTGCATAAAAAAAAAAAATTACTACCCCCTCTTTGCTATTCGTTGCAACACAGACGGTGGTGTAGGAGACTTGTCAGCAGCAGATGCACTTATTGTAATCACAGTCCTTAATAAATCTCTTTTTTTAATATTGATTATTTTAAAAGGAAAGTTACTTCCCAGGGTGCTCTCACGCTGCCAGATTTCCAGCAATACATCAGAAGCAGAAGGTGAAGAAGGGGCAGGTTTTCACATTTCAAATAGTTAATCAGTAATACAGTAGTACAAACCTTGATTTTCAGGGACCTGACCTGACCACTTGAGAAGCCTGACAGCCAGCAGGTACTGCTGAGGTAAACTGGGGCAAAGGAACAACTTGAGCTGACCCAGCTGCAACTGCCTTAATTCTGTCCAGCTCCTCTGACACAAGTTCTAACTGGAAAGACTTTTCACTTGGTCCTATGTTTGTTCGGATCCTAAGAATTAAAGAATAAAGAACAATTCATTCTTGATTTCCAAGAACTGGTTTAGGTAGCAACATCACTGTCATGAAACTCAAGAACAACTCACTACCTGAGGCTCTAAAAGAATCATAAGATTTGATTTAAAAGGTGGTTCAAGGAGAGGGGCAAAACAGCTTTTAGAAATTTTCCACTGGATTAATTACCTGATGGTGGATGCACCACAGAGAAGATGTTTTTGCTCACTGATGAATATAGATAGATTTAATTTAGCAAAGTAAATTTTGTCTATTCAGCAGTGCATGAATTGCTCATTGCTCACATTAAGTAGCAAAACTGGCAGAGTAGTTTGACATAACAGGCATTTATATTCAGGAAACTCTTGAAGACATTTTTAGTTTCTCAGATCATAAATGCATCTACTTAGACTAAGACCAGTGGGGAGACCCACTCCCAAAATCTCCCAGGGAAGCAAAAAGGAAAAAAAAAGAAAAAAAAAAGTATAATGGATTGGCTTTAGCGTCTCCCTGCTGAGATGAACAACTTGATCCACTTACAGTTCCAAACACATGATGCATGAAAGAACTGACAGAAATTCAATTCTTGCACAGCACAGCAGCTGCTCTCTAGTGGTCAAAGCCAGCTCTGGAACCGTGTGAAGGGAGAGACCTGGAGGAGGAACTGCATCATCCAGGTAACGGCAACAACGTGCCAGAGCTAAATCCCACATAAACCCCCAGCCCAAACATTAATTACACAACGCAACACGACTCAACTTAAAGCTTTGTTGTGAAAAATATTAATCCCAGCTGTATTTATATAGCAGTTGTGAAAAAAAATACCCCATATATGCTACTGGTGAGCCCTGCCAGTTAATTGAATTTGCTGGCAGCACTTCCTCTGCTCTGCTCTCAACATCCTCCGAGATAAAATGGAGCTTTTAAATAGACCTGTGGAAAACTGAATCAAGAAATTTGAACTAATAAAACACAACTCTCTACTGTTATAAAAGTGAAGTAAAAGTAAATAATGAAAGGAAGGAAGTCTCTTAAAATTTACTACATTCCAAAGCTTGAAGTTCTGTGTTTATTGGAGAAGTCTCTTCTGATGTTCTACAGTGTGCCCACAACAGCTCCTTTAATGAAGTCTCATAAAATCTAATATAATACTTGATTGTTGACAAATCATATACATGTTTGAGGCCCCGTGCCCACTGTATCCAGACATTTCTTACATAATTCCATGAAATTTACAAGTCTGTCATTCCCGGGTTGTGGATAATGGCAGGAGCAGTGACCAGCTGGCAGATTTGGATGCTGGGAGTGAAATCAAAATGAAAAGCTATATAAAGCCAGAAAAAATCACGGAATCAACTTTTACAGACTAAATGCTTGACTAAAGCCAAAATGTTCCCAATCAAGATGGCCCTTTCCTCCTGAGCTCCTGTTTTTGCAGAAGGGATCCCGTTGGAATGCTGGGGTGTCACAGCAGGAGGCACTGGGCATTCACCCTCACTGCAGCTCCTCCTCACACACCAGCTTACACTGAGCTCCCTGCACATCAGTTCTTTTCTCAACTGCACAGAAAAATGCTCAGATCTGACTGTCAGCACAATATTTCCAACTAGCAAAGGAAATCTAGATTTTCCCCTGCCACGTTCTCCTAAACATTCACTCTCTGCCTTGAAAACAGCTCCTGACACTCTCACTCCTCTGCTCCCCCCTCTCAGCTCCTTCAGCAGAGATGACTGCAGCAGCAAGTGGGATGTCTTTGTGTCCCATTAAATGTCAAGTATTTATACACCATTACTATCAAGTTATTAAAAACATGAAATAATTTACCAATAAAAAGGGTGAATGAGAAAGAAAATGAGTTCTGAATTCAACAGCAGTGATGGGAGTGGATGTGAAGGCATCCATTTCATATCATATCTTGGGATATAAAATGCACTAAATTCCTTAAAGCAGTCACAGGAAAATAAACCCACACAATTTCACTTGGAAACAACACATAACTAAAGATGCAGGATTGCTGGAGGTTTCAGTGCACATCTGCAAAGGCTCTAACACTCCCAAGCACTGTGGGACAGCCAGAGCTGAGGGAAGGCAGATCAGTGCTCCCAACAAGAGCCCCCAGTGAGAGCCCTGGGTCACAGCCAGCAGGAACAGAACCCCTGGGTAAGTCACTCCATACATACCACATCATTGGGGAGGCTCTGAAGGTCATCAAAAGGGGTTTCCAGTGTGTTGGTGTCTACGTTAAGGATCACCACATCTTCCAGGGCCATGCTTCTTACTTTCTGTATGTGAGCAAGTCCAGGAAAAGAGAAGGGAAAATGTAAGTATGGGGAATTAAATTTTATGTGGTGATGGCAGAACAACATGGTGCTACAGAACTTCAACCATTTTAAAAACAATCACCATTCCTGACTTCCTGTCATCATTTGTTTTATTTATTCATTTTACAATGCTAAAAAGTTAACCTTCAGTTGGCAGAGGGAAGCTCTTAACATCATGCACACTGAAATTTGTCAAAGCAGAGGGTCTGTGATTATTCAAGCAAAGATTTATTTCAAGCACCTCTACTAATGTTTGTCTTGGTGTCCTGTTTGCACATTTAACAGTTTCTAGTCAAGTCAGAATTTCAAGCAAATCTCTTTATATTTGGAAATTCATTTAAATAACAACAAAGAGTGGATTTTCCAGGAACTGCGAGTTGCATTAAGTCAGGGATGGGAACTGGTTTCCAAATTCCAGGCAGAATTTTGGAAGTCTAATAAAGACAAGTTTACAACTGCATTTAAGTAAAGTGGATGGTATGAGAGCCTAATCAGTAAATAATTAAATTGGGGGAAAAAAACAAAGCTAAGAGAAATTTAATTCCATATCCTGCTCAGCAAGTCTGAACTTTCTCTCCTGTTCCCATGTTTGAGGGAAAGTTTCTAATCTAGTCTGAAGTTCACATCTTCTGTAACAGTGCTTACACACAGAAAAGAACTTATTTCTCAAAAGAATGATCATCAGTACCTGTGACTCTGAGTGTCTAAAGGTATCTGTGAGCTGAGCAAATTTTAACACTGCCAGACTTGATTTCCCTGCTTAATCAACAGTAAATGAGTCACTGATACCAAACAGAGCAGCATTTAAACACTTAACACTTCCACTAACAGCAGGCTTGATTTTTTTTTTTTTTTTGACTGGCTGACTAATCACACAGGTTTAATCTCTTCAAATAAAGCTTTGAAAATTCAAAATCGAAAAACTGGAATTATAGAATATGGTAATTGAGGAAATTTCCCAGTGAGACTGTAAAAAATGTTTAAGTACCTACCTACCTACACACAGGACCAAATGAAAGTTACTGAGCAGGAAAGTGAACAAAAACATACTCAATTTTTAATTAAGGTTCTGTGGGGTGGAGGGAATTGTTTCCTTTAAAAGAAAGGAACTAAAGTCCTAAAACAATGGCAAAGTTGAGCCTTAGGCAGCTAAATAATTACCCTCAGTTTTCAAGGCTCAGTCCTCTGTCTATAAAGCAAACTGCTGTGTACTTAGGGCTGAAAAAACCCCCAACAACCATAAAACCCACTTTGTAGACATTTAAGTTTAGGTCTTCATGAGACATTTCTTTAACTTAAACAGAAGAATATTACATTTAATGCTTTCCATATAAAGAGCACCAGCACTGCCTGACAAACCAGGTACTTTGCAGGAACCAAAGGTCACCCCGTTGGCTGCATCTGATAAACTCTAAAGCAATCCAGGAGCCTTGCTCCTTCTAGGAGTCCGGAAGCACCAGACAAACTGATTTGCTCCTTCCTGTTTCAGAAAATTAAAAATCTCACTTATACTCAGAGGAGTCAAAAAACCTCCAACAAAAAGGTCTTGCAAAGTACTTAACCAAAGCCAGAAGCTTGTCAGGCTGAGTGCTGGCAGGACAAGACAGAAGGAAGGAAACCCTTCTGCTGGCTGCACACGCCTGGTGAGCGTGCCAGGGGTGTTTCTGTACCTCTGCTGGTGAATCCCCTTCAGCACCACGTGGGCCTTTCTGGAGCACACAACCACCTTGTGCCAAGCAGAGGGGTAACCCAGAAGGATGCCCTCATGGCACAGGGACTGGAAATGCTGCTCAGTGTCATCACCCCAAACCTGGCCCAGAAATCGTCGTAGCCAAAAGGAAGCTGATGTTTAAGGGAACCTTTACACCACCAAGAGCTCAAGCTCACTGTAAAGATTTGCAATATTTGTACAAAGGCAGTGGATTTCCCTTGAGACCAACCCTCAGATTTAATAAAACACTGGAGACTGACTTGATTAATGGCATCTGTCTTGCAATGTATTCAAAAACATATAATTTTTTGATGGTCCAGTTGTGGCTCATTCTACAGAAATGCAGGCTGACCAGTTCATCTTAATCCTTAGTTGGTTTTATCATCTCTCCTGTCACTATCACCTTTGATAAAGCTTGTATCAGGCAGTTATAAGGGCTTTTGTTAAATAATCATGCACTTCTTTCACTAAACCTGGCACCTAATCAGACCAATCAACATGGAAATCACAGTATTTACTCTCGTTGGAATTTGAGTAAAAATTCCCATCATTCAGCTGCAATTCTCACATTAAACCCCACTGGATTCTGTGAATCACAAAAACATGTAGATCATTTTTCACAAGTATAGTTTGTGTGTTGTCATAATTTTCTGGAAATGGGAAGGGACAGCCACAAGCCACACACAGCCCCAGTCTGTATTTCACAACTTCCTGAAGAGTTGAACAAAATTTTACAAGGGATACCTGTGCAACAGACTGGACTGTATTCAGTAGATTCATATTTTACTGCAAAGACACGTGGCTAAGCAAGGACCAAGAGGAAACATGAACATTACAAATTCCTTCTCTCATTTTCCCACAGGTCAGGGATGTACTGAGTCAAAAGCAGAGATTCAGTGAAAATGTGCATCACATCTCACTCCTGCAAAGCTTTCTTAACCATCCTGGCCCAATTACTTGTAGCCATAATTAATCACCTAAAATCCATCTAAATCAAACTAACATCTACACCTGCCTTTTATTTTAAATGTCTCTTTTTAAAAGAGTGGAGAGGTATGGAAAGCTGCTTTAACAAGCACACTGAACCCATTGTTTATGGCCTCTATAAACATGGCTTAGTAAGAATTACTGACTTAATCAGAGAGAACTTATCTCCTGGTGAAAAGAGCACTTTAAATTTCAGAAATGGCACCTTTACTGTGAAAATCTCTTAACTTTTCAAACAAACTCCGGGGGGCCTTAAACACCAGGTCCGTAAATAAGCACAGTCCGGGTGCCTGCCCCGCTCACAGGCAGCCAAACACTCGAGTCATTTAAATGTTTTATGTGGAAGTTCACAAAAACACAGAAACCATATTCTAATACAAGCATTAAGGGGTGCTCCTCCATCCCACTCTAGAAGCAATATTCATCCATAACAATAACACCAGTTTACACTAAATGCTGTTTTATCAGCACTGGCTACACTTGGCTGGCTCTGCATTTTCTGCCATAAAGGAATCCCAAGTTAAACTGCTTTCAGGTGAACAATTTTATTGAATAGTTTAATTTAAAACAAAACAAAAAAACCTCCATAACAATCAAACACTAGCATCCCCTGCCTTTCCTCCCACAAACCAGGTTTGCGTAACTTCACGGCTAAATTGCTGCCAAAACATAAACCAAGTCGATCATGAGGTTTTATAACCAGATACAAACGTGATCAGCATCTTAAAAAATGTTGTAGCAGTAAAAGGGGAACATACCTTCCACCAACTCTTTTGGAAAGGCAGAACTCCTAACAAAAACTAACATTCTAGCTAGCCTAGCGTGCTAGGTTTGAAACTGTTAAGAAAATATGATTCACAACAAGTCTAAAATCCATTTGCTTAATGACTTGTCTCTCCTGAATTAACAGTTTCCATTTATTTTCTTAAGGAAAACACCACAACGCCGCAGACAACAATGTGTCAATCTGGCTGCCAGAAGCAGGAAAGGCAGCGGATATAAAATTTTATTATTTCATGCCCCAAGAGCAGCCAGAAGGACTTAATGAAATCACGGCCAGATTTACAATCTGAAATGGCTATTCAGCAGACAGCTCTGCTTAAGCGGGATGTGCCCCCTGACCCCGGGGCCCTTTGATCCGGGCACAGCAGGTGGGCTGGCCCCCGGCCCATCTCCCGCCCTTCCGCCCGGGCACCCCCAGCCTCTACAGGTGATTCCCCAGATCCTTATCACAAGCAGCTGTTGCCAACTGAGTGACAAACGGCACCCGTGGAAAAGCCTCTCTGCTGCTGGGGAAGCCTGCTTGGTACTGCAGGGCTTGGCTTCTGAGAACTCACCCTCAAACACCCCCCCAGAATCCCTTATTAAAACATGGCTCTTGTTTCCATTCTCCCAATAACTGGATACGAGTCAATTCCAGAAGTAATCTGCCATGTTTTTAAATGCATTTTTATCAATACTCCTGAAACCACATACAGCCATATTGGGAATATTTGTGAGTGGCTAAAGTGCATTTAGGAGTTTAAGACCCGGATTTAAGTTAATCTATAACCCTTCATTAAAATCCAATGGAAAAGCTGCACTTCCTCAGTTACAGGTAGAAAAAGCATTGATTTACTGAGTATAAATGGGTGGGAAAAGCTAATTATTGCTTCTCACCCCAATCAAAAATATAATTAACAATTAACAGTTGCAGGGGCAGATGCCAGTGGTCAATGAATTCTCAGGGTGTGTTCTGGGAAGAGGAGCCCCATGGCAGGGTCGGGCCAGAGCCCAGGCTCACAGAACCCGTGCTCAGGGCCTGTTAGCTCAGACTCAGTGCACACTAATTGGGCTGTGGTCACACTGGATCCCGAGCAGGGCATCCTCACCCCCAACAGGAGCAGGAGAATGTGCCAAAAAGTGCTTCCCAAATAGGTGTGGGGGGTTCTGAGGGCCCCAGCTCTGCACAGGAGACACTCTCGACCCCAGGTGAGATCAGCCACCATGTCCTACCACGTGTCACACAACAGGAATTTCACGGAGTGCTTCTTTCCTGACATGAACATTTTTTACTGATACCAGGTAAAACAAAAATCTGCTCATACAGCTTTTATGATATACACCAATGTCCTCTTTTCCTTAGGAAAAAGGTTAGAAGAGCATTCTGAAATGCAGTGTGCAGTTTCACACACAAATTCATCCTGGATAATCTTGCAAGAATTACAGTTCTGAAGTCCCAGAAAAAGTCCTCGAGTAACTGGAATATTAATAAAAAAATGTAAGAAATACTTTTCCAATCACTAATTCTACCTCTAAGTGCTGTGTCTGTGCCCCAAACAGAGCAGGAAAGGGTGGATGTTCTCCTGAGTGGATCCTGGCACGCTGGAGTCGGCTGCCAGAGCTCCACATCTCAGAGCCCAGCACAACCATCCCCAGCAGTCAATCAAAACCACATGTGCCCAAATTCCAGCAGGGAGCTCCTAGGTCAAGGGCATTCCCCCTCCATCAGCACCATCACACTGATAACCTCCTACACAAACAGTTGCAGAAACAATCATTTTCTCTGGCAAATCGTAAAAGGCTGTGGCTGAGTTTGCCACAGCTTCTGACACAAAGGACAATTTTATATAATCTGAAGATTAGAACAGCCTACAGTGCACAGGCAGAAAATAAGATAGTGAAAGGGGTGTGTTCTTTTGATAGACCTTCATTTTGCTATCTCATTATTTATCACTACTAAGTGCTTATCTTCATCTAATATGAATTCAATTAGTTCCATAAGCATGTTCCATTATTCATGTGATAGCTCCAGCCTTGCTTATCCAACAGCTTATAAACTTTTAGCCTTCTTTGAAGTCACTTTATGGATTGCTAAATGGAAATCTTATAAAGAATGACTAACTAGGTGATGATAGAAAAGCTGAAAAATAAGAGCACAAAACACAGCTCTGTATTTTCTACCAAGGTTTTCCCCCATAAATCAGTTGGAGCCCTCTGACCTATAACAGGAGATTATCTTATCTCACTGGAGAACATTTCAGTCACAGCAAATTAGATTTAACAGTCAATGGATAGGCTTGATATTTTAATCATAAGAAAAATTTGTCATTTTCCATTAAAATAACTGTTCCTTCCACAGAGCCCCTGTGGAACACGGGAAACTGCAAACTAACTTTAAGGGACCAAACAGCTCAGGAAAGATCTGTCGAGCTGAGAGAGGCTGGATTTTGTTTAAAATCACCAACACTTCTGCTTCTTCCAGAGGCCCCATTCCAACACTGGGACAGCAAAACCCACAGAAACAAGACTAGAGGTAGAAAAGAATTGTTTTCTATATCCCAAATCCCATCTCGCCTTCACACCACAGCTTTCCCTGGGCAAGATGAGGCTGCCACTGATGCTGGCACAAGGAGGACAAACCCAAGCACGGGCAGAGCCTGAGCCCAGACCTACCTGCAGCACTCTCTGGGCTCCACCTGGGCAAGGCTCCACCTGCCTCAGCTGCAGTGCGAGTGTGGGAACGAACCCCTCATCCTGACACTCCAACATGTGCATTAACACAACACTTTTAAAGTCCTATTTGGGACATTTCAGCATTTAGAGAAAAAGGAATACTGAATAATGGCAGTAGTTTGTAATTCTAGTTTATGAAATTATTTTGATATGGAAAAGATAATATATTTTTAAACAAACACAACTGCCAGAGCATGAGAAAAAGAACTGTTGTTGCAACTACGGTGTTACTCTAAACAAAAAAGCACACAACTTTACAAATAAAGTAAGGGACAAATAGAGTGAGCATTCAGCACCACAGACAAGAGGTAAGCTAGGAAGTGTCCAGCTCATGTGACAAATGTCACCTTTCCCTTGCCCAGGGCACAGAAATTCTGCAGCACTTGCCACCAGACAGATCCAGCAGCCACTGGGGAATTTTATGTTATTTTTCAATGGAAAAAGCAGCGTTAGCTGCAAGATGCAGTTCTGTCTGTATTCAATTTATCCATGAGAGCAGAGAAAACAGTTTGGTTTATTTATTTAATTTATTTGATAAGGCACTTTGAATAACTACTTTGCCAAAGCGTGTCTGTGTTCCAGAATCTCTGGCTATTCAAAAGCCAGACTGGATTTAGTACTAAACAGATTTTTTCACAAGTTACTAAAATGGATGAAAATTGGCTTCTCCAAGAACAACTCCTTTTTTTGAGTTTTTACAGATGGAGTTTGGAAGGCCCACAGAGCCCTGCAGTCTGAAACACGGAGACAAAGGAAGAGGCAATGGATTTATGGAGCAAGGCAGGAGTGAGACATCACACAAAGCAACTCCAAGGTGTAATTATTAATATTTTTCTATATCCATTCCCAGGCCAACCACAGAGCTTGTTGTGAGCACAAATACCTGTGAAAGCTGCCAAGTGTGTGTATGGAGTTATGCTCCCACCCTCTACCAGCTCTCTTCCATCTTTTACAGATATCACAATAATCACACCAATGACTGCCTGGGATGGATATGGGGCAGAAAGTTTCTTGATTGATATGAAAAGTACATTTCTTCCTGGATATTCCCTCGCTCCTGCCTGTGCAGTATCCAAGGGTGAATATGAGTAGCCCCTTGAACAGAAGCACATGATGTGCAAACAAATGTACGTGTTGACTTTTAAACTAATTGGTTATTCACAAACACATTGTACTGCAATTCTTTACTTGGTTTAGCAGTACAAAAAATACAGACATCCTACATTTAATCTATCTTTTAATGAAAAAACTGACTTCTAAAATTACCTCCCATTAATGCTGGAAAAAGGGGGGATGTTACACAGCACACACAAACACACAGGGCATCATTATTACACACATTTGCCCTAGTGAAAGAATATTGATCAGTATTTCCAGAAATGACATATTTTTATGGACAATACAATTCCTTTCTGTGATGTAACCCCCAGCTCTCTGAACTGTTCTGTACCTGAAGGCTCCATTTCCAGACACAGGATGTAACCCAGGGACACAGGCCCATTACTGCCCAGGGTACAGACCCAGCTCTCCTGGGTCAGGAATGAAGTCCAGGCCGAGCTCCCTGGGCAGGAAGGGCTCTTCCCACCCCAACACTCTTTGGGAAGGGGCACAGGCAGGAAGGATGAGGATTTCAGAGGCACCTTAAGTCAGTGTCTTTTGTTATCCTCCAGATACTTTTGAGGAAAGTCATCCACTGTTTCACCAGTACTGGAAGCAAAAGCAAATGTGCTATTTCCACTGTTAGAGGTTTTTTTAAAAAAGTCACATGAATTACTGGGAATTGTTTATAGGAGAAGCTTTCTGTGAGGGCTGGTGCTCTGCCAGCTTTGTGTTAACATTAACTGCAAGTTCCTTCTTTTCAGATCTTTTGAACATTAAAAAAATTACAATCTGTCTGCAAAAGCCTAAAAGAGAACTGTAACTGTCAACGTTGTGGTTTAATATCGACTCTGCCTGTGTGGCTGAGCCCAAGCAAGGCACTGAAGGGATGAAATGCAGCCCCAGGGCGGGGAGGGGAGCACGACGTGAGCTTGTCACGAACGGGAGATGTGCCCAAGGAGCTCAGGGGAGCACAGGAGGCTCCTGAAGATCCAACCTTATCATGTGTGCCTCACTCAACTCCCCCAGCACGCCCAAATTAACAGCATTATTGCATTTTTAAGCATATGAATGAATGTGTAATTGCTCACAGAATCTGGCTCTAAATCATACCACTATATATAGTTTCAGAAATGGTGAGAGAGACTTACCTCCATCAAACTTAAGTGTATTCCAATGAGGTAGGGCATGGGGGCACTGTGGAGAGGAAAAGAAACACGGCTTTACATCCTCATAACACTGAATAACACCCACAACTTACAACATCAGCTATAGGAAAGCACTGCAATTCTGGATTTGATTTTGCTTTAAAATAATAGATACAACAGATCACATGTGAACAAAGTGTTAGACCATATCTGAACAACGTTTTTGAGTATGCAATAACCTCCCTCTCCTGTAAGACTTCACTTTTTCTTGACATCAGAATTTCTAAGTGACTAAGTTTAGGCAGGTACCTAAGGACAGCTATTAAACATATCCCTGACACTGGGGTCTTTTGTTAGAAAACCAAACAAAATGTGTTATTGCAATTTTAAAAACATACCCAGACTTTTCCAAGAGTATTCTTTCAAAAACTGGACCCTCTTGTAGCATCAAGTGGTTAATGCATACACATCACCCAGTACTACAAGTTTTGAATTCTTCAAATGAGTCCAGACACATTTTTAAGTAATTTACTTTTAATTATGAATCTTGACATATTTTAGTTTGTAAAAGAAAACATAAAAAACTCTTCTGAAGATCCTGATAAAGTCCAGAGCTCCTGGGACATGGGCTGATAGCAATATTCCCCTCAGGACACAGCAGTTAAACTGCCCAGAGGCTCCTAGGCCAGGTTTTAGCCTGGGCCAGTGGTGTGACACCTTTGTTAGCCCACAGAAGGCCAGTCTTTAAGGGAACATGATCCCCATGTCCCTTCCCTGTGTGAGCAAAGGCTGAGAAGGCCCCGCTCCCAGCAGAGCCCCGGATGGAGCTGCTCTGGCTGTCCAGGATTTCCAGCAGGAGCTGCTCAGCCTCCCCCTCACAGCAGAGCCATCAGCCAGGCTGCCAGAGCTGCTAATTGCAAATATGGCACATCCTGCCTGCGAAACGCAGCACACACAGACAGACACAACTTCTAAAATAGAGCCTCAGCTCGCTTTGGATACAGAAGCTCAAAGAGCTCATTTTCAATTTCAGATGAAAAAATGAGAGAAATGTCACTGTACTGCCTTGGATTAAAATATCTCCCATATTGCTGCTCTAAGCTGGTGCCTACTGCTCAGTAAGAGCAGTACAGTGCTGAAAAAGCTCCTGAGAGACCAGGCCAGCAAAAATCCCTGCTTCTCCTTTTCCTAAGAAATACCTTCAAAACTGTATTTACTGATAAGCATATTAATATTTATGTTGTTTATTAATACACCCCCTCAAACTGCCACTCTGTAGGATGCTCTGCTGAGGTGGAAATAGCCCCTGCAGTAAACATTCCATGTGAAACCATTTTTTTTCCTTTCTGAGACATTAAACACATACAACTTCCACCAGCCCTTCCCAGTTCACTGGCAGAACACTCCAGCACCGTGTCCCACATCACTGTAATGAGTGCTGCCCCAGAGCCCCTCAGGACAGAGCCCAGAGGGGCTGTTCCAGCACACAATTGTCCTGAATTTCTGCTTCCTGGGAATCCCACAGGTGGCAGCTGGAACACCCAGCCTGGTCCCAGGCAGAAGGTCTGAGCACTGCCCAGGACACTCAGCCGTGACACACAGGGCTGCTCAGCTGAGCTCTGCTTTGGCAGGGACACATTTGCTTTGTGACAATGCCATCTCTTCAGCTCCAGTGCCCACAGGAGCAGGAGAACAGGCAGGAATTTTGTACTGAGGGGATGAAGCAGTGCTGTGGCTCTGGCTGCTCCAGCCCCTCCGGTGCCACCACCACCAATGTGGTTCCAATTAAGGACTTCCAGCAAGGCCACAGCTTCAATCCCCACCCTGCCCCACCTCGGCAGGAAGTCTTAAGCCTGCAAATGTCTCATCTAGTGCAACCTTGGCTAATGTAATGAAAGGAAGCAGGAAGAGGGCAGTGTTCCTGAAAACCAGCCATTTATTAACATCTCCAAACGTGGCAAGAAAAGATATGGCTTAAGATACATGGATCAGCTTTGGATGCAAAGGCTCATCTTTTCAAATGTGAAGTGACAAACATTACATGTAATGCAATACAGCACATAAAATAATTACAGGGACTGTGTAAATAACCTCAATAAAATGTAATTCTGGTAAAGAGCATAAATATTTCCCATAAAATCTACCAGAGAGATTCTATTCTTCCATCATCACTCATCAATATGACTGAATAGGAAACACACCTAGAAGTAAATGCCCGAAGTTCATGTCAGGCTTCATAAATTGCTTTTATCACCATTTCTCTTGACTGTGAGTTAATCATAGGCCATTATTTAAGCAGACCTTTAGCATCCTGTGCAGGCAATGTGGTGTGTCCCCCCTCCCCAGCCAGGGCACCCTGAAACAATCCTTCCTCACTGCCATTCAGGTCCCGAGACGTGGAGCACTCCAGCAGATTTTAATATTTTATCAGGGTAGATTTGTACTTGCAAGAATTCCAAGTGAAGTTCAGCAAGACACATCCCTTGCATAAAGGGCAGAAACACTCAGCACAACCTTTAATCCTTCTGGGAGCCCTGGCAGATTAAAGACTGCCCTTCAGAGCAGCCCTTCCCCACTGCTTGACACTTCATCAGTCCTGGGGCTTCTTACAGCCACAACTACTAATTACTCAAAGTTGTTTGCTGGCAGCCAATAGCCATTAAGTGCAAAATTAAGAAGTATCAGTTTCTACCACATGTATTTACTGCTCAAACGAAGTGCCTGTGTGAGCCTTTTGGAACAAAGAGAGGGGTCATTACTCCTCTTGTGCTATGCTGGCTCCCAAGGCAATCAGCCTTATTTATAATCAAATGAGTTATATAGGTAAATATCAAATCATTAAAGTAGCAGTGCATAAGCATGAATATGGATTTGGGGACATAATGGCTATATATTACCCATTTATTACAGCTGCATTTTTACAATTTCTTTAATTCGTTTTCCGAGGCAAACTAGAGACCTCTTAATTATGCTCCCAAGAGGTGGGCAACTACTAATTGGAAGAGAAGCAGGTGAAATAGAGGGACATTTCTTTTTAAGTGAAAAAAGCCCAGCCTTAAAAAATACTGCAGTTCACAAGGAAAGTAATGTAAAAGCCCAAGGATCTCCAAAAGGTTCCTATTTGCAGCTACACAGGGATTTCACCATTTTGCTTCACTGTTCCAGGAAAATGGATGAGAGCACATCTACCACATTCATGTCTTGCTCTACAAACATTGACTTAAGGCTGGCTGTCTCCCACCCCTGGTACTTCCCTCTCTGGGGCAGTCTCTGGATTTCTCCTCAGATTCCTCATTGAAATGCAACAGAATTCCACCCGAAATTTATGGGGGTAATTGATGCAAATTAGAAACCTGACTGCATAAATTGGAACAATGCAGAGAACACACAGCTCTGACTCCAGGAGAGCAGCTCAAGAGGCTTTAGTGAGTGCCCAGGTGTGCCAGGCTCAGTGGCAGTGCCCACCTAGAGCGCCCTGGGCAGCAATCTTTGTTTCCCAGAAGCAGGAGGACTCCAGCTCCACCTCCACCTACTCCAGGAGCACATTGACTAGATGCAGATTTAGAAAACAGGAGAAAGGGAGTTAAAAAAACTCCAGCAGAAAGGGCAAACTGCCCCAACAGAAGTGTTTGTTCAGCAGCTGTGCCAGGGTGCTCTCAGAATTTATTCCTGTTGGCTGCTAAGCTGTCTGTCTGATAGAAAAGACTGTTTTAATCACCCTACAAAATGTGCTGCTTCTTCTGGTGACAAAGCTCTGGGGCTCAGCACACACTCAGCTGTGTCCCAGCTCAGCAAAACTGGGCTTTTCTAAGGGCTCATTTTAAACATACACACTGAGAGCAAGAAGGAAGCAAACAGACACAGTGGGAGTGGTTTTGTGGCACACAGAAAACCAACTGGGAAAAGTAGTGAGGAAAATTGAAACACTGCTTCCTTCACATCACCAAATGTTTCAATTCTCAATAAAATAGATGGACAAGATCTGGCCAAATTCAAATAGTTGTATGTGCCTGACTGTCGATGCTTGGTGGCAGCACCTCACTACCCAGGACCTCTGGCACCTGCTGGCGTGTGCTCTGAACAAACAAGCCCAGAGCAGGCACCAGCAGTGCAGCTGTGCCTCTGTACCTCCTCTCTTGCTCTGGATTCAAAGGAACAAGCAACTGTGCATTAAGGGATGGAATCTAGTGACAGTATTTTAGTCTCCTGCACCCAAAATGTTTCCCTGGGCTGAAAATACATTAAAGAGAGGTGCCTAATTAAAAAATAAAAATAAGGGATAGCACTCTTCCCCCTTGCTTCCTCTCCTGCCCCTTTGTCCTCTACATTACAGGATGAGATGACTGAGGTCATTCCAGATGCTTGGAGGATCCACCAGCAGCACTGAGTCAGCATCCCCACTACAGAGCAAGTGCATTGAGAACAAACATTTGCGAGACACATTTTGGCATTTTCAGCTCTGAGGGAAGGTACCTCCGTGAGGAATGCAGGGGAACAGAAATATTAAGTTTAAGAAAACCCTTGCAAGAGGGAAATGGGAAGCAAAAGGCAAATAATCACAGGTAGAATATACTTTTTTCAAAAAACTTTCAAAGATCTCGAGTGACACAGTCTATCCATCCTTCTGTGAGTTTCAAAAGAGCAGAAGATTCAAAACATCACAGCACAGTCAGTAAATGAGCACAGCCAACTGAATGAACAACATATTCTGTATTCGTGACAACTGAAGAATTCTCATTTCTTCAAGTTTTGTTCCCATTTCAGCTCTCTAAAATTCTTATGTCATATTTGCAAAAGAAATAACCAGGCAATAATTAAAATTAAATGGAACTCTTCTATTTTAAATAATCTCAGGTAATTTCCCTTTAGAGGCAGACACCAGGAAGCAGAAATACTGCCTTAAAGCAGGGAGCAGGGAGCTGATTGCTTAGTCCTCCCAGGCAAAAATGACATCTCCAAGTTCACATGGTTACAAAATAGATGGTGGACTCTATTTTGGGAAATATTTTATGGCACATAAATTGTTGCTAAATTGACTTACTCAAACAATGACAGAGTGTGGAGCTACCTCTCTAATTAAAGTTCCTGGCTGGGTAAGGAAATCAGTTGTTGCATTTGTGAGCTGCCTAAGAGTTGTACATTTTGAAATCATTCTTTGCACACAGCCTGGCTCCCTCCTGCCATGGCAGGGTGTTGGCCAGGAAGGAATCTCCTCAGTGGTGCTGTGCCTCCTGCCTCTCTCTCCTGCCCCAGGGTTTGCTTTTTCACCCTCTGGGCGGGCCCCTGTCCCTGCCTTTGTCAGAAGTCCATGAATAACTGATCTCCCAAGGCAAAGCCTGTGCTGAGCCCTGCAGCAGCAGGTACCTGAGGGGAGCTGGGGCAGCCTCTCCAAGTGTTAATTACACGTGAGAAGCCCATTATCCAGGGAAAGGCACCTGCTGGCACTGCAAATGACTGGGACCTGCCCTTCCTGCCAGGGAGCCAGGGCAGGCTCATTTCCACACCAGATAACTCTTTAGATCCCGCTCCCCCACACAGGCACACACATTTAAACACTGACATTTCCATCAGCTGCACAGGAGCAAACTTCCCTCAAAGCTGCACAATTCTGGTTGCAGGCCTGGATGCAGCTGCATCCCCAGGAGCAGCTGCAGCAGGAGAGGCTCCAGGCTCACTCTGAGAGCTGTGCTGAGGCTCTGAGGGGCAGAGCACAGCCAGTGATACACACAGACATGGCCTTACCAGCAGTAGTCCAGGAGATGTGGGGGCAGGACAGGAATGTAAACGTGCTGCCAGAACATCGGGTAGAGCATGGCTGCAGAGCCATGGATGCAGGCAGTTAACTGAAAAACACAGAGAAAACAGAGCATAAATGAGACAAACCCCAAGCTTCAAATGGTGAACTTGGAGGCCAGAAAGTAAAGAATCAATTCTGCTTTCCTATCGATGCTGTATTAGAAAATACACAGCACTGCTGGCAAAAACAAGAGGCTGGGGGGAGCAGGAGTGGCTGCCATCCACATGACTCTGTGCACAGCTGAGAACACGATTCACTCAACAAACCCAACCTGCAGAGAACACCCAGCACTGCATAAAGCAACAGAAACATGGGAACGAAAACACAAAGGGAACTAAGGAATAGTAATGGCAAATCTCCCAAACCTGGAAATTACCATCCATTAAATATCATAAACCTGCTCTGAAATTATAACACCAACTGAAAAAACTGTGGCATGCATTTCTTAAAAACACAGTATACTTAACTCAGTGATTAAATCTTGATGATTTAAAAGGGAATTTTATCTAATTGCCCTTCACCTAATCATCTGATCCATTGATTTCTCAGTTATATTATTAAAAACTCATGCAGGAGAGTTTTGGTGTGACAGGTACTGAAATAGCAAAGGCGAGCGCCAGTGAAGCCATGGGGAGAATCCTCACAGAGAAAATTACTGCTCTCAATCCTATTTCAAACAATAATTATTAATTTGGAAAAGAAGATAAGCAGGATATTTGTCACATTCACCAAGGATATTAATATGGAGCAGGTAGTAATGCTCAATAAGCCAATCTCAACAAAAGCTATAGGCAAAATACTGTAAGAGAAGGGTATGAGCACGCATACTTGGGGAAGTAAAATAAAGAAATCAATCAGAGCACTCACACACAGACACATCCAAGGCAGACTCGGAGGTGACAAGGAAGAGTGACATCCACCCTGTTCTGGTTCAGTGCCCTTTAATCTCCAGGGACACCCAGCACAAGCACTACACTGAGCTTCCCTTGTGAGAGATGTTTTGAACACGACTCTCCACAAATCCTCCCAGCTCTGGAGGGCAGGAGGAAATGGAGCATTTAATGGCACCTGGGCAGGGGGAAGGAGGGAGAGCATTGCTTGCAAGTCCTGAGGAGACAAACTCTGTGGGACTGGGCTCCCTGTGTGGCCTGAAGGTGTCAGAGATCAAACCAAGCAAAGACAAATCATGACATTAATTCTAGCACGGGTGGGGTATCAAACTGCTCATATGTTGTTCTAATTCCTCACCCTCAGAGCCCTGGGGCCCATCACACCCCAGGCAGGGAACCAGAGGTTGTGTCAGAGCTCCCCGTGGCCGAGCTGTGGCAGAAGTGGCAAGGGAAGCTCTGCTCCAGGATCAAAGCAGCACCTGTGTCACAATGGGATTCTTTCCTTTATGCTAAAACTCCAAAAATCACAGAAAAATCAAGCAAAGAAACCCACCTCAGTATGATGGAGCCAGACAGGAACATCCCTGAAACCCCCAAGTTTAAGCCATTTCAGAGTTTCATGTAAGACACTTTATAATGCCAGCCAGTGTGCTGCTGCCCCACTCCCAGGCAGGAAACACCTTGGGGTGGCTGGGCTGCAGGTTCTGAAGGAAAAAAGAATTCTGGCTGCAAGGAGAGCTCTGATTTCATTTCTGCAGCAGCATGCTCCCACCAGCAGGTGAGCTTCTGCCAGGCACAGGGGATTTATCATTCTGGTTCATATCTGGCTTTTCTTGAGGAGTTAGATCACAGAATATGTAATGAAATCTAACAGGATTACCTGTTACAACATTTTGAGGAATTGTCTGCATTTCCATTTGTGGAGAAGAAGAACAAAATCCAAGCAAACAGCTATAACTTCTCCATAGGTTCAGTACACATGGTTTGTAAAATAGCTAACAAACACAGCTTTGCTTAGTTACCTCTACATCTTATTCAACTTAAGGATATAAGGATATTTAAAATCCAAATTTGAATTTGAGGTCATGTATTGTAGTGCAGAATTCATTCCACATAAAAGATTTTCTACCCAGGGTGGCTTCATTTTCTCTCTCCTACCTGGTATTAAATTCAAGCCCCAAGTCTGCAGTGTGTCTCCCAATGCTAACAGAAATGAACTGCAAGCAGGTCCCTTCCACCTTTGTGTTAAAAAGCTAAAAGCTCCAGACAAAGGCAGCAGCCCCTGAGCAGCCCCCCAGGCTGGCTGCACTCAGGGAATGGGGGTTTGGTTCCTTTCCAGGGACAAGGTCTTGGCAGTGCCAAGCACAGGCTGGGAGCAGAGAATGTTCCTGGGCTGGAACGGCGAGCGGCAACCGCTGGCTCGGGCCCAGCTCCTCAAACCTGCCTCACACTGTCACTCCAATCTGCCAGCAGTTTAGAGAGGAACTTGTAAGCTAAGAACACACAGTATGAATACCCCTCCCTCCCAAGAACCAGACGTGCTTTTATCTTGGACAGAGGCAAAAGGAAGAGAAATAGCAGAAAAAAGAGGAAAAAAGCCCAGCCCCACTTGTGAACTGGCTCATTAAGGAAGGCACAGTGACAGGTAAGTAATTCCTCTTCCCAGGCTCTGTCACAAAGGAAGAGATTAAACCAACCAACCACGCAACCTCTGAAATGCTTTGGGCAGCCCTTCTCTTCTTCCCTCCTCTCTGATCATTTACTGTTCTTTTCATTCTGTAGTTTGCTGAAATAAACACCTCTCCTTCATTTTATTCCATTACCAGACCTGGATGGAATTTTCCTTATTTTAGTAGTGAGGACACAGAACACGTGGCAGATAGAGAAGTTAAGATTTTACAAGTTTTCTATGGTATTAAACTTTATAATACTTAAATGCTTTCAGTTAAATGTGGGACTGATTGTAAACATTATTAATAATTGTTATTAGGTGCCAGAGGCTATTATAATTCTCCTTTTGTTTACCTTTCAAAATGATATTGTAATAGTTATTCTGGGATTAAGTCTGAGGTCTTACTCCCCTCATTTCTGTGCCCTGTGCTGACGGGCCGTCCTTGGAGGGTTTGTGACCATCACCTCAGCCTTGCAGAGCACTCACAGTGCCATGGAGCAGTTTGAATCTCACATCAAGCAGCTCTGGTGCTACAGCCAGACACCAGTTACAGCCCCAGGAAATGGAAATGGCAGCTGCACTTCAGCCAGGACTGCTCCAGTGCTCAGCCCACAGCACTGGAGACCAAAATTAGTTAAACCACCTTCAGCACTCACAAAGGAAAGCAATCAATGGCCATTTACAGAGCAAACACGATGACCACGGAGCATTTGCTTTCATAAAGAAAATCACAATCTTATTGACTGCTAAACCTTGAAATGCATAACACAAAACTTTGAACTGAATCAAGCCGCGTGCTTGTTTTGATCTCCAGCCATTTTTAGAAGAGAGTACTCTAGAATATTCAGCAGCTTTCATCTCTCAGACACTTGATGGAGCCTAAGGAGCATTAAGACTAAACCTTATCAAACACAACTGCAAAACTGTGCACTGTCAATGTTCTTTAGCCCACTCCTCTGGTCCATCCGGAAGAGGTCACTGGAACATCCATTTGACAGTGTCATTTATCTTTTTTTTTCTCCCCTGTCAAGTAAATTCTGAATAAAGGACTTTACTATGGCAGAAGTCTTTGAACATTTGTGTACCAAGCAGCCACAAAAATCCCTGTATCCAAAAAATTATTTTGAACATCGAGGGCCAACAGAAGTTCCACAAAATCCTCACATAAGGCACAGAACTGAGCTGGGGCTGCATAACTGAGGTTGAAAGGTGGGCCTGGAGATAATCAGGCTATATCATCACATATGACTGTAATTAAAACAATTAAATACTGTGAGTAGAAGAAATTCTTGTGCATTTTACTTACAGTGCTCAGCTTACTACAGCAAATGAGGATGCGGCGCTCGTACAGCATACTGGCGTAGAGATGCAGCATGTTGTTCACATCAACTGCTACAAAATACTCTGTCAGATTTCTCTGGGGAGAGAGAAAAATCATTTTTGACTCATGATATTACAAAACCAAGTGTCCTTAACAAAAAAACAAACAAACAACAACAACAACAAAAAAACCCAAACCAAAGAGATTTTGGAGTTCTATTGTGCCACATCCAGTACGTGGCCTAACAAAAGAAAGCAGGATTTCATCTTATGGCAGAGGCCTTTCTAATTGCAGGATCTCTCCCCAAAGTTTTGGGGAGCTGGTTCTTGGGGTAATAAAAGTGATGATGTTTCACACACGGTTTTTTGGATACAAGATACTTCTTTGAGAAAATGTTCTGTCACTTTCATGGAGACTTTAAAGCTGCCTGATAAAGTACCAAAAACCCACATCCCAAAACTAAAAGCAGCTTTCAGAGGCCAATTCTAATGCAGCAAATTCAGTCGTGAGCTCAGCCTATGCCAGAACAATTGTGACTATTGGGAACACACCTGGGCACTTCACACACACAAACCCAGTTGTCTGAACTGAACCCCTCACCTGGGACACTCAGACATCCCTGGGTGGGAGACAGCAGCATCTCCCTGGGGAGGCTGAGGAAGGAGGAAAGGAATTATCTCTCTGAGCACTTCACTTTTTATAACATAGAAATTAAAGAAAAGGGGAGAGGTGGAGGAAAAGGTACTACCCAAAAATGCTGAATTAGAGAATTTGTTTGCAAATAGCTTCTTACAGACATGAAAGGGTTGCTATAGGATAAAGACAGCCTTATACAAAAAGCACATGTGAGAGCAAAATTAGATTAGTCATGAATTCAAGTGCAATCTTAATCATCCTTAAATAAAAAAGTGCAGAAAAGCAAAAAGCAAATATGATTTAAAAACTTAAAGAAGCTCAACAAAGCCTATTAGCACTTTTGACAGATCCAAGATACTTGGCCTGAGAAGTCTGCCAAGATGCTTCATACTGTGCAAAAATATGTTCCCCAGCTTGCCATCCAAACACAAAGAACTGAAGGAAAATTAAGCATTGTATTTGGGAGACTTTGGTACCAGTATGTAGAGGGATAAAAACTGAGCTCATTATGGTTGGCTTCAAACATGCAAAATAAAACAATCATTCAGGTCTTTGTTACAGCAGAGCTGGAGCCACAGACAGGTACAGTCAAAGGAGAAAAAAAAAAAGCCAACACATTGTGCCAAAAACCTATTAAACTATCATGTACTTTTTCTGTATTTCTCATCCCATCTGTGCTGATTAACATGATATTTTTGTCTAAACATAAGCTGTCTTCTCCACGGCTCTTCTTCCCCCTCTCACCCACCCCTCCACCACGCCAAAACACAGCTCGTGACGACACAATTCCTGCTAATAGTGGGAACTCAAAGGATTTTTAAGGAGCCCTGAACTCCCTTTGATGCCACCCGACTCAGGGGCACAGCAAAAGCAGCACACAATCCCTGCACCAGCCCAGAGATGCAGCCCTGCTTCACATGGATCTGTTTGTGAGGCAACAGCCTCGGCTGCAAGAGGAAAATAGACGTGGGGATTTGATTTGCAATTGTTCTTTCATCGAATTTATTGTGATGACATGACACACAAATGTACCTTCAGATGGAAAGATTTATAAGGTTTCAGTCTTGTCTGCTCTCCGAGATTTGCCAAGGACACCTGGGAACCATGTGGGCTGCATGGAAATGTATTGGTACTGAGGAGATTCACGTGTTCCCTCGAAGTTGTATTTATAAGAAAGCTGTCAGCTCTGAAGCTGAAATTGGGACTTACACATGTATTTTGAAAGACATGTCTCATAAGTGACAAAACCATGAATGAGTTAAATAAATACAAATGAAAGCGTTCCAGTTTGCAGGGTAATTGTCATGTATTTGCTTCCTAGGATTTAAACCTTTCTTAGGGCAGTAAAAAGGGGGATTTTCAGAACAGGTATCCCCACTCCTCTCAAAATTCACCAAGCATGACTCATACTTCCTCACACTCCTTTAAAAGTTCATTCCCAGATCAATCATCCATCTGATCATTTGCTATTTGATATCAATAAACACACACTGACTGCACTGACTTTGAGATTAAAAATCACCCACTTCTCTTCCACCATCACCTAAAGAGGAAGATGGACCAAGTGATACAAAAATACACAGGACATCATCCCCAAGAAAATGCCATCCTTTCAGCCTGTTAACTTACCTGCTGCTTCTGAAACACAACAGCTAGCACCAGGAACTTCAGCCTTGCACTGTATTTCCTGCAACCAACCCCATTTATTTTTGAAGTCACTCTGTATTTCCATATCCCTCACACAACTCACATCTCCTGAAGCAGGGAATGAGTTGCTGTTACAGAGAAGTGCCCATGCCAAATGGTTCTGTGACTCATTAAACACATTGATCTGACACAAAGTCAGGTAGTTCCAAGAGGTTTGTTAACATTCCAAACAGAGCTCTCTGCAGCTCTCCATTCATCACCACATTCAACTTCCAAGTTTGGCACCATTAAAACTTTTGCTAATATGGGTTTTAAATGCAATTCCTGGTGAGATATGTGGAATTTTTAATAAATCAGTCAATTGATTAAAATACAGCAGACTTATGCCCATTTAATCTCCTTGTGTTATTCCCTAATATGCTCCACTTCCACAGGAAAGTTGCTTTAACAGATAGATAAAAACTTCTAAGAAATGACACAATCCTGGGAGAGTGGAAAGTGTTGTTGCCCATGGCAGGGGGTGGCACTGGAGGGGCTTTAAGGTCCCTTCCAACCAGATCATTCTGGGATTTTATGAGTCTGTGAATTAGGACAAGATTTGATGGCTGGTTTACACTCATGAATTGATTCCTGAATTACACCCAGTGTATCATATTTGTACAAAAATAAAGCACCTCAGAAGAAAGAGCACGTCTATTAAATTTCCTGTCAGAATATGTGTCAGTATGAAGAGTCTGCAACACAGAAAAACCAGCAACAGTGTTTTGAAAGGCAAACAAAAAGCCCCGAATGCTCTCTGCTATACAAATCATCCACAAATGAGATGGAATGTCTTGATGATTCCCTTTTTTCTTTCATGCCATCAGCTGATGAATATGATGCTGAGACCGACCGCAAAACGCTCGGGAAAGAAAACTGAGATGTCAGGCACAGGAGTTTGGCTGAGACAGAGCAGGAGCACATTAAAGAGTATTTAAGAGAAGCAAATGCCAGCATTGTCTCCCCACAGACTTATCATCTGGCTGGAAAGCTGAGCCAGGCTGGAACACACACCACTGTGCAAGGCTTAAAAAGTCTCCCAAAAAGTGGCTCTAAAGAGCCCAGGGGTGCTTGGCATTCCCAGGGGCCATGGAGCAAGCAGAGCATGTTCCCTGCTCTCTCAGGTCATTCTTCCAGAGGGAAGGTGAAGGATGAGCAGAGCTGCTGGTTTGCCCACATCAATCTGTCCATCAGTGCCTTGTCCTTCAGACAGTTCAGCTTTTAATCACACATACAGACTGTCAGCTCCTGAATGCTCAGTATTTTACAGAATGAAACCTATCCCAAACAGAGCAATGGCTGTCATCTATGTTGCTGCTGACATTAAATGGAAACAAGAAAGTGTAGGCTCCTCCCAAATACTCACATTTTCAGGTATACTGGGAAGCTCTCTGGTGTCAGGCACAGTAAAGTAAGAGTGCTACAAAAAGAGCAAATATCGATTATTTCAATAATGTCGAAAGCAATCTAAATTTATTGCTTGGTATTGGTATCAGCAGTAACAGCAGTTTCTCAGCTAAGTAAAAACGACAGAACATTCATTACCAACTACCAGCCTGAGCTCTGTCCTGGATTCCACAGGCTGGGTTCCAAGATCACAGAAGCGATAGGAAATGCAGTAAGATAGAAAGTATCAAATGCTCCTGGAAAGTTATATTGCATGTTTTTGTTCTTCAGAGCTCTGCTACAGACAGATGTGTGTGCTGTTCACACGGGCTGTGACAGATGCCAAGGAAACTCCAAGGCAGGCTGTAATTCAAGCCATCTTTCCCCAGCCCACAGCAGGATGGACCTCAAGGAGCAGCAGCAGGCTGAGCCTTCCCTGACTCACAGCAGCAGAGAGGTTCACCCCAGCCAAGGGGGAAATTAGGGAAATGTTCTGGGAAAAAGCTTCCTAAGGTTCAGTGCCTGCTTACCCGAGAAATACTGAAAAGTTCTAGGTCACTTTTATACACACTAAAAGCATATTTTGAAAGACCATATTGCTCTCATATCTTCATAATCCATTATACTGTTCAATGGTTTTAACTGTCTGCATTCCAGGAGCCCAGGTTCACTCCAGTTCCCACAGTGACCATGGATGACTTGCACAATCCTTGGTCAGGGCTTTGGGAAGCAGAGAATGTCACTTGTATACAATTCACATAATTTTTAAGATTTTCACAATTTGTCTTAGGGCTACTTATTAATTACTGGCTGGAGCCTTAAAGGCTGTTCCATCCTTGGCACAGCTCCACAATTGGCACAATTCTCTTGCACACAATTCTCAGCCATCTCAGGGCTTCCTGATCAGGCTGTAACCTGAAATAGCAGGCAGGGACCACAGCTCCACTGAATGGAGACACTAAATGAGAAACACAAGTTTTGCTTTCTGATGCACCACTGGTTTGGTTTGGTTTGGTTTGGTCTGGTTTGGTTTGGTTTGGTTTGGTTTGGTTTGGTTTGGCTGCAAATAGGCAATGCCAAGGCAGAGGAACAGCACTCAGAGCTGTATCACACAGAGGAACCTTGCTCCCACCCTGCAGTGGGCTCAGAAACAGCCAAAACAAAATCAGAAGACACAGTCCCTGGGCGCTTTTTCTATCCTTTCTTGCTCCATCACCCATGAAATGTCTGAGACAAGGCAGCATTCCTTGGAACCACTGGTATGAAAAAGCTGGAATATCCCCACTGCCCCTGGCCTTGGGAGACAGCTCATCTCCTAAACAGCAATGCTGCTCCTCAAGAGGGATCTTGGAGGGGCTGGGGACATGTCCAGGGCCAGCTGGGACCAGCAGGGCCACACAGCTGCTCCCTGGGCACTGCCAGCCTTGGCAGGAGCAACGGGCAGGAGCTGCTTCTTGCCAGAAAGTGCTTTAGGAGCAGTAAAAGAAATGCAAGGGACACTTCCCAGGAGGGTCCACATGAACTCTCAGCTGGCAGCAGCAGCAAGAAGCCTCTGCAGTGCTCACCACAGCCTGGAGCACAAGGCTGTGCTGCAAAAATGAAAACAAAAACCCCAAAGACTAAATTCAAAATACAATCCTACCAATAAAATCCCACATCTATACTGTCAGGGTGCTTTGCTTAATTTTCTCACAAAATATAAAAATGAAACAAATTCTTTTTTGTGTGAGGTTTTCTGAGGCAGGGGGAAGGAAGAGGAACAGAAAATGTGATGAGCAGTCAATACTCCCAAGGCTGCTGTGACAGGAAAGTGCCTGTTTGCTTCCCAGCCTGCTCCCCTCTCACACTCCCAGGGCAGGAGCTGTGCACAAGTGTGGGCAATAAATGTCCCCTGGTGCTGCTGACCCACCCCAGGTCACCGAGGGTATGGTGAGACATTCCCAGGGGACACACAGCCTTCTTCCAGCCAACTGCATTTCAAAGACCTCTGAGGTTAGGGAGAGGGAAGCAGAGGGCCTCAGCTGTGAGAAGGGAATTTCACAGCTCCTCACAGGAAAACAACACCTGTGTACAAGCTCCAGGAGAGAGGATTGCTTGTGACATTCCTCTGCTGTGACATGGAATGAATATTAAACACCTGGGTTTACATCTCCCCCCACACTTACCACTCCAAGATGAACAGAGGTTCCTGGCTCAGGGATGGTAAGTTTATGAAATGTTTCCAGGAGCTCACTCCTCTGGCTATCCTGAAATGAGAAGAATAAACCAGGAATACTGAGCAAGTGCTGCTGTCACCAGGTAAAGGCAGAAGGGCAGGGTAGGCCAGAGGGGTGGGTGAACATTTTGCATTTGTAAGATCAGTTCTACTTTTACTGCCCACGACAAACTTGGATCAGACACCTGGCAGAGACTGGTGGGACTCAGCCATAGGGGAAGTGCAGGATGACAGGAACTGTGCTGGACACAGCTCAGGAGTCAGGAAGGCCAGCATGGGTGACTGCATGGGTTTGGGCAGGATCCACAGCCACAGGCTTGCACTTCATCTTTTCCCAAAAGATAATTGTGTGTTTATTTTTCAGAGGCACTTGCCAAGCTCAATATGATCTTCTGTATCACTGCATCATACAGATTAATAATTCATATGGTCATCTCTGACAGAAGCACTTCTTCAAACAGCTTCTTTCATCCTCTCACCCTTACTCATTTGATAATGGGATAGGAAAAGGAGGCTCAGTATTTTAGAATAATACCTGTCCTTTTGCTGAATAATCTGCCAAGACATTGAGTAGTTTATAAAAGACTTCAAACCACGGGAGGTAACTGAAAAAAAAAAAAAAAGAAAAGACAGTTATTTTGGTTTTGAATCCTAATAGAAGTGGACTTTTAAAATTGAATGATTAGTATCTCAGTTGTTGTTTTAAAATCTCATTCCATCACTGTATGTAGCTTGGCCCTAGCTTCAGTCAAACAGAAACTTCACCTTCAGTACATGCACTCAACTTCCAAAAGAGCAGAAGAAACAAAATGAAAAGGAAAACATGCAGAAAAATCACATCTTTTTAATTTTCTTTACATCTCCATTTCACAAAGTAAGACAGCGAGGACGTTCCTTTTCACTGCAGCTTTGGTAGGGTTCTGTACCCTGTTTTCATGGCACAGTTCTTTATTTCAGTCCCTTTCCCAACACCACTGAGGAACTTCCCTCGGCTGTGGCGAATGCAAAACCAGTCAGAGATGCACTCCCTGATGCTCCTTAATCACAGCTGCTTTCTGAAGCAAATGGATTCTGTTTTGATACAGTCAGACAGGATTGAAAGTTTTTATAAAATATGACTACATCCTGACAGCTGTAAGGAATGGAGTGCCCCGTGGTCCCTGGCTGTGCAGCCCTGGTGATAGATGAGGTGAGAAGCTCTCTATGAGACAGACAAAGTGACTGGCACTCCATCATTAGCAGTTGTTTGAAGCCTGCAAATGCTACTGTAAAATGTAAGTAGCTTATCAAAATATACTGATAAGCAACTTAACTTTTCATGTTATATGACAGCATTATCGTTTAAATTAATATGCTCTAAACATCTTTACAAAGTGTGTATTCGAATGGAGCAGAGAGACAGACAATTACCACTTTAAACAGCATTTAAGTTTGACATTCTATTGTAAACAATCCAGAAGGATTAGGTAGAAGATAAGTTTCTTTCTTTCTGTTTAGTTAAATAAACTTCAGCAGAGTTAAAAGCCATTACAGGAGTAACAAGAAATCCTCTCCAAACATATCTGCTAAGTAGAGATTAAGAACCTGGTAAACAAATCCGTGCAAGGCATCCATCAAAAGTTTGAGAAGACAGAAAAGCAGGAAGGCAGAGAGCTCCCTGGCAGTGGGAAACCAAAGCTGCTTCCACGGGGGCACCATTAAAACTTCTACCTAATCACTCAGGGACTTGGCCACAAAAATACATTTCCAGAGTTGAAATGAGAATCCTGAAAACCATTACTGTGCTTCTAATGTCTGTGTATCATGTCTTGTAAATTTTTTACTCAGCACCAATTTTAAATTTTTTACTTGGCACCTAGGAAAGAGCCTCTGTGATTCCAATAAAAATAGCCCAGATATGTCTCATATTCACACAATGTCAAAACACCAGCAACCCCCCCACAGAAACAGACACAGCCCCATTTCTGCTACACTTCTGACTCCCTGGCTTCCCCTCCTCTTCCCCAGTATCCTCTGATGAACCTATTGTCCTTTTTTTAACATTCACTCCTCCATGTTTTCCAAATGATGGCTTAGCATCTCATCATAACTGCTTCTTTTTCTATTTTGAATATAATGTCCCATTTTCAGGACAGTGTCACGGTTTGGAATCTGAGGAAATGAGCTGGTATTTGAAGCAGAACTCATCCCTCCACAACACATGGGGATCTGTGTGCCTCTGGCTCAAGAGAGGGGCAAGACAAACGAAGACAAACCTGCCACAAAATTGTGCAAATTATGCAGACAATCTCACTTCAGTTTTCACCCCCCTCCATTGTTGCCACACAATTCAGGATGTCTCTCATCCCAAAATTTCTGGATACATTAGAAAGCTAACTTATCCTGTCATCTTCAATATCCTTACTTCATCACTTTATCCATGTGTTGACTACTGAGGAATAAAACAGTTCTGCTTTTACTAGACCAAACTGTGACCAGTTAAAAGTTGAAAAAAAATCTAAAAAATCCCCCAAGAAATACAGTTATCTGAATTTGTTTCTAGATGTCTGCCGAAAGGAAAAAGGAAAAAAAAAGTGAATTTTTTTTCTTATAGAAAGCAAATCCTCAAGGCAGCCAAAGAAACACAGGCTCAGTTTATAACCCCAAATTTTCTGTACCGCATGGACCTTAAGTAGCACAACTGGTAGCACTACTGAAGATTTATGGCTTATGACTTGCTCATATTTAATTTGTAACCAAACACTTCCCCTTCCTCTTAGCTACCTCAGAAGTTTTGATTAACTCTTGTTTTCACGGGTCAGAGGTTAAGCAAAGGAAGGGAAGCTCCGCGGTGAGATTGCCCAGAGCCCCGGGAGCGGAGCGGGCGCTGCAGCGGCCCCAGAGGCACAGGGACAGCACCGCACCCAGCAGGGCTGCACTTCAAAGGCTGCGGCACACAGCACACCGGGCTGCACAGTAAACAAAAACAAAGGGGCACTCGGAAATCTCTGCTCTTTTCAGCTTTCTGCTTACTGTGAGAAAGGTAAATCTCCAGTGAAGACAACTTAAAAAGGAGAGATTTTCCAGTGTTATTTGTAGCAGGCAACCAGGTAGGAGGATGCAATAGCATCTATGAATGCTGAACTCATCAAACCCAGCTTCCAGGGAGCACCCCAGGGTTTGGGAACCTTGTCAGCAAAAACACTCCAGGTTCCAGTGCAGCAGCAGCAAACCCCAGTGGCAAGGGGGACCTTTTCAAATGATTTATGAAGATTTGCCAATTACCATAGCAACTGTTTATAAAACTCATGTTTAACATTGCCAGCTCCAACACTCCACTTACTGCTGTGCTGACACCATGAAAAAGCAGAGCCACCTGTGGAAGGTACCTGTGGCACCTTTGGTTTCCTCTGGAGCTGTGAAGTCCCACCTTGGCTGACAATTCCTGGGGCAGCAGAGCAGCTCCTGGGCCGTGTCCAGGCTGAGCTGCACTCAGGTACAACTCTCCTTTGAAATTACTGTGACTCAGTAACTACTCTGACATCAACACAGATCATGCAGCATCTCCTAGACTGAGTTGCAAGCACACATAACTTTTACTCCTTCCATTCACACAGATCAGAAGTGGAATTTTTAACACGTATTTATTTATAACACATACTATATATATTTTGATAACAGCATAACCAACTGCCATCTCCCTTGCAAAACAGAACAGTCATTTCCATTTTGCAGATGGGCACACTTCTCTGTGGTGACAGGCTTACAAAATCTGTCTGTATTAGCCAGGATTGGTTTCATGGAGTTCCCAAATCTTGACCTTTTTGCTCAGCACAATAATCTACAGTGACCTAGAACACAGAATACAATCATGACCTCAGTTATTGTATGAACTATAGACACATCATCACCAACTTCAGTGACAGAAGTGTAAGGAAGAGGAAATTCAGGCCAAATGCATCTTCTGCCAGCACTACTCCTGCATGTGCCACTAAAACATCCAGTGCCTCAGTTCAAGGACTCTGAAGAACAGATAGTAACAAATAACAATTCCCCTCCTTGTGCCCAGGTCCTTGGCTGTGGCAGTGATGTCACAGCAGGGTGACACTGCCACAGGAGTGACCTGTGCCACAGGGGCAGCTGCTCCCCTCCTGTGTCCCCTCCAACCATCACTGTAACCAACAGCACAACTCCAGCACAGTTAGGAAAGAGCTGGAAATCCCAAGGAAGATTCAGCAAATTGAAAAAAATAGATGGATTTACTACCTATTATTATTATTATTATTATTATTATTATTATTATTATTACTACTACTGCCACTTTTCATTTCAATGTAGGAGCCCAGTGAAGGTTCCTGGTAAAGCAGAACACATTTCTGACTCACAGTGCCTGTCAATACCTGCAGGACAAATGACAGATCCTCAGCAGGTACTCAGAAGGATCTTTGTGGATAATCCCAAGACTGTGTTTGAAAAAATGCAAGGATGGAAAACATATCAAGAATGACTCCAGTCTCTTGGTGACTTGTTATCTTAGGACTTGTTGCATTCAAAGATAAAACTCTGCAATTTAAACTTAAACCCAATATTGCTTCTTTCCATCCTCCCTTACCTGGCAACTAATGATTCTCCCCCCAGCCATCATTATTCCTAATCATGGAATCACATTCTATTTTAGGTTAGTAATGGTTCTAATGATGAACTAAGTCAAGTTTGCCAAGGCACAATGCTCTTCAGGAGTTCTATGCAAACATGATTTTAAATAGCAAAAACATTACCAGAATACCTTTTTCTTTCCTTCATTAAAAGTATTAATTTCTCTTTTTAATTATTTCTAAATTTCCTCAAATTTTTAAGAGTTAACATGAAATAAAATGACATTAAACTACAGATTTTTAAAACTAATCCCATTTCTGTGCTCAAGAGAGGGATGACTCTCCACATGCTATTATTTTCCTTGTAGGAATACACAATTAAATTCTTTTCCCCACCTTCTTTTCCTTCCGTCACCCAGTGTTTCCAGCACCTTTACAAAATGCATTTGCAAGAACCAAGGCACCTCTAGGCTCATTTGGGAATTTCCATGGGCTAAATTCTCAGTTCAGCTGTTTCTGTGTTCCAGGGTGTTCCCCACACCTCCTGGACCTCAGTGCCTCGTTATTCCCTGCTCTAGACTCAGTCTATTGACACCTTCTCACACTTAGGAGCTTAAGCACAGACACCCCAAATCTCCATAGCAACCCCTGTGCATGTGGATGAGATGCAGCCTTACCTTCCAGGGGAGCAGCCAACAGCCTCCTTTGAACATCAGCTTTTTATTTCTTTCTTTATTCCAGGTTTGCCTGTGTGTCAGCCGTGCCCCACTGTAAGTGACCCTGCAGTGCACAAAGCCAGCTGCACCCTTGCCTCTCCTTGCTCCCACAGGATTTCTCTTCTTCCTGCATTTCTCCCAAATTTGTCATAAACTTCCCTTTGATTACTACCCATGAGTGATCATTCCATGATTCAGTTTCAAGTTCTGCAGCTTAAGCATGACTCATGTATATATCTCAGTACTAAACCCCACAGAACTGGATCTCATCTTACAGAGCATCTTAATAAATAATTGCCAACAGCAAGTGCTTACTTTGCTGACTTGCCATTGTGTATTAACAATACCAGAGAATTAAAACATTCCCTTTCCTGTTTTCCTGCACACATTTACCATGTCTGAGAAGTTCCAGCAAGTTCCTCACTCAAAGCCTCCCAAATTCCCTAAATGCCAGCACAGAGCCCAGCCCTTCCCAGGCACCACCCTCTGCTCTGTACAAGGGACTGGATGGTCACACACACAAGCACAGCATGGCTTAGAATGTGCAAAATTTGAAGTACATTCAATAGTCAAGCTTCCTCCTTGTGAACTACTAATCACTTTTAAATTTTAGAAAGCTTATTGAATTTTATGATAGACTATTTTGTGTTCAATTTATTTCAGAAGTATCTTTGTGACTTGGTCTTTTTGGGACTGTTTTCCCTCAGGTAGATCATTCACAATTATAAGGTGTCTCATTCCTTTTCAGAAGAGAAACTTGTAGATCTTTGGAGTTTTTTAGTTTAAGACCAACAAAGAAACTTTGAGCATGCTTGAGAGCAAAAGACTGAAGGAGTGACAGGAAATAAAAGTACATAAGAAAAACATTTGTTTGCATTTACAGCACACACTGACAATTATCTGTAGGCTCTTCTTAAAGCCATGGGCAAGAGATATCCCAGAAAGCCCACTGGATGAGAAGGTGGGTATGCTGAAGGGCTTGGCATTTTATAGTGAGATTTATGAAATGCAACAGGATATCCTTGGAGTAAAAAGTCAACAATTACATTCCCTTCAACACCAGCAGAAACACATTGACCAATGGCTTTACTCAGCCATGGTAAAATGCTCTAAATAACAAATATGATGAGGGTAGAGAATGGCCTTAAACTGGGAAAAGTTACAGATTATACTGGCTCTAAATTATTTGGACTTTAAAAAAATTGGTTATGAAGCAGTTAGAGCAGTTTGGCACATGAAGCTGGATTTTAAAAAGCAGGATGCACCAGACAGCACGAGAGCCTCAAGATCCCCACCAAAGTGACAATACAGAGAGAGGATTCCAAAGGCTTAGCTTGTCAAGGAATCTCTCTTCTCAAACCACGTTTAAAAGCACACATGAAAGTGCTGGAAGAGAGAATTCTAGATGTGGCAGACAATCAGAGATCCCACTAGGTTTGAGACATCTGGCATCAGTTGAAATCCATCACATTTCATTTGGGGATCAAAGCCTGCTGTTAAGTCTATCACAGGTTGAAATAGTAGATCCTGAACAGCCTTTTCATCCCAATGCAAATTAACCCTTTTTCCTTGACCAGAGAAACAGCTCCTTTTCATTACTGACTCCAATCATATGTGCTTGTCAAGCTATGCCCTCTAGTACTAAGTTTCAGCTGAAATTTCAGTAGCATTATGAACTTTTTATTATAAATCAAAAGTGCTCCCTCCCAGCCACCAGGCCCTGTGCTCTGCCACGTGCTGCAGTGAGCTCCAAAGCCACTCTGGGACAGAGCTGGTGGCACCATCTGTAATGCAGACAAATCCCTGAAGGGAAGAAAAATGTTGCATATAGGTAATGCCTTACAAAATAAGGGCCTTGTTACTCTGTTAAAACCATGGCTCAGACCTGCTACTTTGGTTAAGTAAGGACTATGGGAAAGTGACTCAGCTGAATTAGGAGTAGAAAAACAGGTTCTTACATTGTGGTGTACAGTGGTTGGTTGAATTCTGTTTGCTCTGATTTAAAGCCATGTAATTGATAAAGGCCTAACTTAAAAAGGCCTGGTTGTGCAGTGAAGGGGCTCTCCTTTGCACCTGCCTGGGGACTCTGCGTCGCTTCGCCTCGTACAGAAAAATTTTACACACCTCTGTGTTCAAGAGCCCCAGGGCACAGCAGCCAGCTGTGCTCACCTGCTAAAGGGATTTGCCACATATTGAAAAGTCAAAGCTGAGCATCAGGTGTGTATTTGTGATACCTGTGTGTGAGACACAATGGTGAATCCTTGCATTTTGGTAAATTAGCTGCAGAGAACATTGGGGTAGGGAATGAGGATACTTCAGTAACAGAGGGGAATCAATTACATGTACCTCTCTTTGCATTCCCCAAACCACTTGTGGTCCCTACTGGCAAGAAAGTTAAGTGAAGCAAGAGGTTTTACAGTTCCCTTCACAGGGAGGGAGCTTCATCACAGTGAAGAAATATTCACATGCTCAGAGGGAGTACACACAGCTCCTAATAATAAGCAAAGTTGGTAGGAAGTCATGAAAGTTAAACTCAAACCCAAGCAGAGCTGAAAGAGCTGAGTGAAAAATTCATGATTATGTCAGCACTGTGGTACTTGCAACTGATAATTTGAGAATGCAAGGAACAGGGCTAGGCATGTAAAAATCACCTTACTTACAGCAAACAAACACTTGCAGAGCAAGATGTCAATAGGAAGGCTGCAAAGATCAAGTCAGAGTCTGATATTTGAGCTCAGATTGTTTATGACCACTGTGTACAATGGTTTAGAATTCGCAGCAAACATTCAGGTGTAAAAATGAGCATGCAAAAAGTACTTGATCTTCACCTGCAGAAATACCACTGATGAACCTATCTACAGAATTCCTGAAAATGTATGACACGTTAATTAACAGAAGAGTCTGCCTGGCCCGTTTCCTGGCCAGCAAGCCCAATTTTTATCTATGAGACTTCTTGCCTAACCATCAGCTTAAGCAAATGATTACACCAGGAAACCATCCACAATCATTTTATTCTCTGAATACTCAAACCAATGAATTCTAAAACACACTGAGGACAGTTAGTGCAGGAGGAAGATCTGTCCCTTATGAAGCATGTTCATAAACAGCCAGGGTTACAAATGAGGGGTTTTATTTGGGCTCCCTGCATAGCCCAGGGAACTCTGCCTCTAGGAACCACACAAAGCCTCTCTCCCGTGATTACAGTGCCTGGATCACGGTTCCTACTGGAACAACATGCACAGGTTACTCAAGCAGCTTTTCTGGGCAGTCCCAGCGTCTCCAATTACCTCTGCATAACCCGAGGGCTCTGCCACAGCTCCCGTTTTGAAGGAGGAAGTTGCCATGTAATCTCTTTGGGAATGTTGTACACATCTGTCAGCAGGGACAGGATGCTCTCGCTCCTGACAGATGCATTTGTAAGCCTTCAGACAGCAACCCAAAAGTGATCCATTTGTGGAAGAGAGGATCTATCCATCTTGTACTTTAACTACTTCCTCCCTGCCTTTTTGATGCCAGGGAGGGGGTTTTCCCCAAGGTGATGCACTAATTCAGTTTGTATTAGCTCTAAGATGAAGTTTCCAAGCCAGTCAGCCAGGGCCAAAGGTAATAAAAAGTGACATGATTTAATTACTTCTGTTACAGTTGTTCAGCAACGAAGGAAGGCGTGACATGAAGGCCTAATTAATTAAGTAAAATTGGTTTCTGGTCAGAAGGCAAGACCAGTGAAGTAGCTGGACTGAATGCAGTACAATCAGCTTTATCCAATTGTACCACTAGTGATACATTACTAACACTTGACATTTTTGTTGTGATCCTTCTCATCGATATTTTACAAAAGTGTTTTGACTTGCAGTCAAGATTAAAGCTTCAACAAAATCTGCAATGAACTTTCTATGATGCAGCTTCACTATTCCTCACATTTACTAAAAGTCAGCTAAATTAGTATTCCCTGGATTGGCAGTGTAGAGGGAAGAGGAGAAGCTTGCAGGACTGTTGGAATGTGTGGAACTGCGCAAGTCAGTTCACAGATTTTCTTCAAGCATACAGACTTTAAAGACACAGAAGACTGGAAGTGTTTGGAATCAGTGTAAGGAAGCAATAATTCTGCTTGTCCAGAACTGGGGGGGCTGACAAACAGCCCAGCTCTGGAAGCAGCTCCCTCTGGAAAGCACAGTTGCAGGTGGGAGCCTGGAACATCCCTGACAGTGCAAGGCCCCAGCCCTGCTGCTGCGTGTCCTGGGGCATTTCCATACTCACGCCCTTGCCCTGCTCCAGGGTCCCTCTCTGCCCTGGCAGGGTGTGCAACGAGCGTGAGGAAGCTGAGGCTCTGGGACCTGCACCCCCAGCGTGGGACCAAAGCAAGGAAAAACAAGAGTGGAACACACCCTGAGTTTAACTGGAAGGCACATTTCTCTGGGACAGAGCTGGAAGTCAAGAGCTCCAAGGCTTCTCCTTTAGTCCCAGCCCTGTGGAACAAACCCCAGCGGCCGCGGCGCCCATCGGTGCAGGTTCTAGAGTGAGATTTGGAAGCATTTGCACAATTACGCTGCTCATAATTCAAACTCTGTTTTGTGTCTGTCGTTATAGGTCATTGTTGGCCAGATGGAAAATATTAAGGAAAAAGGATTGCAACTAAATCAATGGGCTGTAGAGTGCTGCCAAAAGGCCCCAGGCTAACTACAAGCAGATTTGCAGGCAGGCTCTGCTCCGGCACAAGGCGGGATCTGGCACATCCTCTGCCCTGCCTAACAGCAGGAGGGCACGGGGCCAGCTGAGAGCAGCTACTGTGCCAAACAGACTGTGCAGGCCTTGCTGCTTGAATGCTTCCACAGAAAGGCAGAATCCATGGGCTCCTGTAAACAGCCCCCTGTACTCCTGCCCGCTGCTAACTCGCAAGTGGGCTAACTGCATCCCAACACAACATTGGTGCAAGTGCACAGCTCAGCCTTGGTACCAGAATCAACACAGAAATAAATAAGCACCAGTGTTAAAGGACAGCACTTCAACTTTCAACTAAGAATAATGATGTGTATATGCACACACACAGTGAAACACAAAATCAGCATCTTTACTGCAGTGCCAAGCACCGGATGGGCGTTCTTTGCAACCCATGATTTACAAGTAGGGAGAGACTAAAATTTGACTATTGAAAATTTGACTTTTAATATTTATTTCTAATATCAGTACTTCCAAGGACGTACCATTTTTTCTGTACAGCTCACGGCTGCACTCACCCGTGGGCAGTCTGGTTTATCTAGATGTTCTGAGGGAAAAAACATCTTCCTAATATCACCCAAATAACTTCTTATGATCTCAGCATCTGAGTGCAGCCAGCCATGCCTGCAGGTAAAACTTCAAACTCACTAGATGGAAATAAATAATTTCTGTTTCTAGTGGACAGAAAGAGAAAAAAATGATAGAAACAGAGGAGATCTTCTGGTTCAAACATCATCACCAGCTGATCACACAGAGTAAAGCTTCTGCAGCAAAGACTTCAAATCCCCTACTCCAGCCATAAGGCATTATTAGCTTATTTAATTTACTATTATCTTATTTAAAGATACTTGAGCAAGGGACGATACTAGGCCTTACAGGCTTCCTGGAAGAAGTTTCTAGACTCTACAAAATGGTTAATGGCAGAGGTGAAAATGGAAGACAACAAATGAGCAGATGTAATACAAAATTCTATTCTTCTTTTCCCGGAACAGTAGTTTCAAACAGCTCATCTCTATCTTGTAAAACTTGTAAGGACAATAATGGAAAAACCACAGGAAGTTTAGAAAAGCTATACTGGAGACAGCATATCAGGAAGAAGAAACACAAAGCAGATAGCTAAATTTAATTGATGTCAAGCTCCCTCTTCACTAGGTTCATCACTTTTCCATATATATTCTGACAAGCAACTGAAAATAGGAGCCAGTGTCTGTTTAAGCGAATCAGCAGGGGTAAAAACCCTAAACTTTTGAGATGTAAACTGTTTTATAAACATGTCAAGTTAAGGCAGAATGCCTGCAGCACCCGGAGCCCCTCCGGCCCTGCACACGCCCTCGGGGCGTTCGCACATTTTCTGAGCCACTTCAGCTCAATTTCCTGTCACCCAGCACGGAAAGTCACCCTGGTTTGCTGCAGTTACAGCTTGGAACAAACTCCAGTTCCTGTGAAAGAAGGTCAGGCTGCAGCTCCGAGTCCTGCCTGCCCTCTCCCCTCCTCTCTGTAAGGCCCATGCAAAGGAACTGAGCAATCTCTGCTCTCCAGCTCTCACTGACAGGCCGTGCAAGTGCTGAGGCCGCTGCTAAAAAATAATAATGAAAAAAAAATCTATGAAGGCATCAGAGGCTCAACAGCAACATTTTCATTAGGTACAATTCTGCTGTAGTGTGGAATCAGAGATCCAATTGCCCATGATTTATACATGTATTTTGTGGCCTTTGCCATGTCTAACAGAAGCAGTTTGCCATTTGCTTTCATCTCCCAAGCATTTTAAGTAGAACAGGGATTCCAGGGTCGATACACCTCAAGGACCAAACAGACTGTCCAAAAAGTGTTCCAAGCATTTCCAGCCATTACCAAACATCTTCTGCAAGGCTTCAAAGAATCATATAGATACATATGGAAACAAAACATTGATTTTGGCCAAATCAATGAAAGGGTAAAATTCCAGACGACAACAGGACAATTACTATAAAACAAGCCCCACCACAAACACTCCTCCCCCAGAGTAGGTACCGGCAGGGCTGTGGGGCTGGGATTCTTCCCTCCCCAGCCGGGCTGGGGGTCGGTCCCTGTCCCCGCAGGGCTGGGGGTCGGTCCCGGGGGGCTGTGGGGTCGGTCCCGGGGGGCTGTGGGGTCGGTCCCGGGGGGCTGTGGGGTCGGTCCCGGGGGGCTGTGGGGTCGGTCCCGGGGGGCTGTGGGGTCGGTCCCGGGGGGCTGTGGGGTCGGTCCCGGGGGGCTGTGGGGTCGGTCCCGGGGGGCTGTGGGGTCGGTCCCTGTCCCCGCAGGGTTGCGGGTCGGTCCCGGGGGGCTGCGGGCGCTGCCCGGGGCTCTGGGCAGGGCAGGGCAGGCCCGGCGCGGTCTGTGTGTCTGTCTGTGTGTCTGTGTGTCTGTCCCATGGCTCAGGGCCCTGCCAGTTGGCACGCCCGGGCCAGGAAGCTGTCAGTTCCAATCAGGGCCCGGCCCTGCAGCCCTATTAAAGAAGTCTTGCTGGTTAAGGGGCGGCCACTGTTTCCAAAGCATGGGAAAAAGAAAAAAAAAAAAAGAAAAAAAAAAAAAAAAAAAAAAAAAAGGGAGAAAAAGGGCTCTGCTTTCCTTAGATTTGAGCTGGCAACTTTCACTGACTGGAGTTTTCAAGGAGCTATGAATGAGCCTAACAAAGGAGTTCTGTGGCCAGTTTCTGGCTGAAATCCATGTCAACAGTTTTTAAGGTCACAGGTCACACTAACTAACATTTATTCCCAGCAGACCCCGCTCTAAACACAAGCTGTAAGTAGTACAAATTTGGAATTTTTCTGTAATCCCTTGAGATATTCCTGATCCTTCCACATGTTTCTGCTCAATTAAAAACAATTCTCACTTTGCACCACAAGAGAGGCCCCTGCTCAGAAATCTTATTCTGTCCTAAGAATAAATGGACAAAGACTGCAATCAAAGGGAAGGAAAGGGGGGAGGAGAGGAACTCACAACAAATCACACCAAAAACCTCAAATAACTCCATACAGAATCACATTCAGTTAGTTACATTTTCTGCCATCTGTCACAAACTATTATGGATTCATTTCTTTTTATCTTAGAAAAAGAGTGGTGCAGAGCTCAGCTATTTTGGCCGAGAGGGATTTCCACACAAATGTTTCTGCATTTCACTTCAAAAGAATGATTTCAGTTTGGGTACAAAACCTGAACAACCCAACAAAAACTTCAAATTCAGTAAAATTCAGTTGCACATGGGACCTTTGCAAACCAGTAACTTTGCCTAGGAAGTTTGTGAACCAAAGCAAAATTACACAGACTTGGGTTTGCTTTTGTTTTCTTTTTAAATAAAAGACCAGAGCTCTTCACTAAATCCAGAACTACCTACACTTCTGTCCCTCAAAAGCCCACGTGAAATCTAATATGAAATTAGAGTGAAACAATAAAAATTCAGTCTCTTAATATACAGCTATTAGGATTTATCCCATTGCAGTTGAAATAGTGAAATCCTTAAATAGTCTTAGAAAGAAAAGACATTTGGATGTGAAATTCCCAAATTAGAATACAGAATTTGATAACTGGACATCAGCTCTTACTCTACTGTAAAGAAAATAATTCAAAAGCACATTTTAAGTTTTGTACTATATTTCATTGAAAAAGGTAGTCTGGAATTTCAATTTCCCTGAGACGTGTGTGTGTGCGCCAGGGACATGTGTGTGTGTGTGCCATGAGAACTCACCTGGGCTGAGAACCCAAACCCAGTGGGGCCTGTCCCTCACCTGGGCTCACTCCGAAGCCCCCGGGCTCTGTCCTCACCTGGGCTCACCCCGAACTCTCCGGGCTCTGTCCCTTACCTTGGCTCACTCCGAACCCCTCGGGCCTGTCCCTCACCTGGGCTCACCCCGAACTCTCCGGGCTCTGTCCCTCACCTGGGCTCA
>VXBB01015517.1:799299-814299 GCA_013399915.1 Illadopsis cleaveri
CCGCAGCGCAGCCGCTCGGGGTCACCCGGCCGGGCCCCGCCGCTTCACCGGGAGCGGCAAACCTGGGGCAGGGAAGGGAACCCGAGGAACAGAGGCACAGAGCGGCTCTACACTGAAGACAACCACAGAACAGCCGGAAAAGCAGGTTTCAAAGTTATCAGAGAGTTCATCAATCTGTGTGAGCTACTACAGCAGGAAGAATGCTGTGGTAACTACCTCTAAAGCAGGTTTCTAAGCAGTATTGGTCGAAACAGTCAAAGCTGTTCCCTGCCAAATGGAATTGCCTCTCTGCTGGCCACAGGATAACCCCACTGCTACTGAACTCCAAGAGGCGCCTCACTGTGCTCTGCATCCACAGGGAAAAGCCTCTGGGTCACTTCAAAGCTCAAGTTCAGACCCTGAGTTCCAGCCCTTGAGTACTGGGTCAGCTTCCAACTTGGTTTCCAGAGCATTGCAGAAATTTTTTTAAGCACTCTCTGAGTGAAAATAATTTTTCTGCTGTTCCTCTTCAATAACTAATCTAAACATGTGATGATTTTCCACCTCCAAACCATTTTACCATGGCCAGACTCATAAAATCCCTGATAAGCCTCTGAGTATCATCTTTAGTAATAAACACCAGCACTTAGTTCTTGTACTGCTGCTGAGCATATCAAAGAATACTTGAAGCTTGCTGCCATCCAATCTGCAATTTAAAAACAATTAAACAAACATTCTTTTCATCTCCATTTGCTTTTACTTATCATTCTCCCATTTTTCAGCCTGTTTTCCCTCACCCATTCACCATGCACCACCCTTTAGTACATAAAGGACACTGAGAAGATTCTCATCAATAACGGGAGCTGCAGTCCTGGGAATGGAGGAAGTGATTTCATGTATTGCTGATTTACACTGTCTATTATCCTCTAAAACTTGCATGAACTTGCATTAATGATGAACTTTTTCTCATCAGTGCATGGGAGAAAGAAGCAACAGGAAGGAAGTGAAGAGTCCCAATTCATCCATTGTGGTTGGGTTTTTTTTGGTTATGAGTTGAAGCAGAAGGCATTTAAGTACAACAGAACTCCTCCATTTCTTCTTGGCACTCACTCAACATAAGGGAGCTGAAAGCAAAGAACTCTTATCCAGGAGGGATCAAGAAGGGACCCAGACTATTCCTCATTCAGATTTTCTTTTTAAAACTGTGTTTCTCCTTTAATTTGACATTAATCAGGCAAAGTTGCCCTCTGTAGGCAGACACTGCCCACATGAGACAGAGGGAATGAGCACCTGACTGCAGAGGGGAGCAGCTCTGTGGGGAGAGCTGGGAAACACCTTCCTGCCTGCAGGATCCAGGCCCTGCTGCTGGACTGCCAGAGCTAATAATAGCTTAAGTGTCTGCTCCAGCAAAGACAGAATGGAAGAAGATTCTGAGCAAACACCTGTCACTCTGCCTCCCACTCAATTCATTAGGAATTTGGGTAGATTTCACAACAATTTCTCCAAATATTAAGCTCCTGTTCCACGGCATTGCTGCGTGCAGCCCCCTGCCTGGAGAGGTCACCTTGTATTTTGCAATGTCCCCCTGGAATGCTGCAGAGGGGCACGGCCAGTCACACACCCAGGGTCCCACTCAGGTGCCCCACACAGACAAAGAGGAGTTCCTCTGTCCTCACCCTGGTTGTGTCCTGTGCAAAGCCAGCCAGGGATGGCCCTGACAGATGTGTCCAGCTGCTCACAGAGCAGTGTCCTCATTGGAGAGGCCTCAGCCCCAGCTGTGCTGTCACCTCCCTGCCTGTCCTCAGTCACCTCTGTGCAGGCTTTACCTGGCCTACTGCTCCTGAACCTCCAATTCCTTGTGAACACACAAAAAGCACAAAGTAGAAGACAGGCAATTCTTAAATTTGTTTAGACAGACCATTTGCCATATGAAAATCTTTAATCCATGGAAATTCTTAATGGAACTAAAATGTTGGTAGACATCAAAATTGATTTTACTGGCATCATTTCCTGCGGCACATATAAATAAAAAATTCTGGACTGTATTCCAACATGGCTGTGGGAGGTTATCAAAAACTACTCTGACAGAGCCTCTTGGCCCATTTTCTGTGAAATGCATACTTCCAGCTTCCACTGACAGTCTTTATTACGCCAAACTTCACAGAACCCTCAACAGGACAGAGGAAAGCTCACACATACAAACATGGGGGCTGTGGAGAGCATCAGTGACATTCTCTCAGTTACCAACAGATGTTTTGTTAATAAAACTTGCATGTACAAACGTCCACAAAATGTCTTAACAAGATCAGCTGTGACAGCTAAAGATAACAGCTGCCATCATGCTATGTCATATCAAATTACTGCAAAGAGACTTTTTTTCCACGCTGTTAACTCCAGAACGTTGACTACAAACAAATACAGTTATCTACAGAGGAACTCCAAGTGCAAGGGATTTTGCACCACTTGTGCAGAAGAGCAGTGACTTTGAGGACCAGATAGGGAAATAATTCTGAACAGCTGGAAGTGGTAATTGCAGTGTAGCTGCACAGTCAAACACTGCTCCTGCAGTCAGCCAGAAGCCAAACCACAGACCTACCTTAAGATGCAGAAGCAGCTCTTGGCCCCCGAAGATAAGCGACAGAAGCCAAACCTCTGCTTGCTGTCAATGTCTGTGAGCACAAATGTGAAGTTCTGCCCAACTTGGTTAATGGCATGGCTGCAAACAGAGAGCAGGAGAGAAAAATTACTGCTGAGCTAACTCTGTGTCAAGTATCACATCCAAGTCATTGAACCTATAACATTTCCTCTTGCAGCAGAGTTTTTTTGAGAAAGTAACTAAAAAGTATGCACTCTCCAGAACCTTAAATATGCTTGATGAGGGAGGAGGGGGGTGTTGTGTGGTTTTTTCCCCCATTTTTTAAGTGTGGGAGGATACTAATAATGAGTTTATCTTTAAAAGAAAAGCAACCAACCCCATGTTCTCTCATATAACCCCAAATATTTCTAATTATAGGAAATTAAGACTTATTTCAGGTCATGTTCTAGGGGTTTTTTTAGGTTTTCTGAGAACTGAGAAATCTGACTTGCACTGACATGCAGCTTTACAAGTCACTCCTACCAACTGCAACAAATACCCTGGTAAATTCAAGGCCATTTAACTGACAGTCACAGGCCTTAAAATATTCTCTTTTATGATGCCAGATGCAAAAAAATAATTTTTGTGGGAGAGTACACCCTCAGTGCCTAGAGGAAACAAAGGAAAAACAGAGTTGCAGAAATAAAAGCTGGATCCATATGGGAAAGATGTCACTGTCCAGCTTAGAAAGAAGAATCCTTCAGTGGATTCCAAACAGGGAAGTAAAAACATGCAGTGATGGAGATGAACAAGAAGATATTTAAAGCATTCCAGTAGTCTGAGAATTAGCCAGTGTAAGTACTATCATCCTCCTGAAATCTAAATGTCAGCAGAGCAACTACTTCCATAAAGCACACTGAGCTGCTGGGGATACCCAAAAATCCCTCACTGGTGGTGTGTTTTATCTGTAAAGCTTGGATGTAATGTTACTATGGTGATTTTAGTATGGTGTTTTAAAAGGGGATTATATGCTTAATTTTAACAAGGTTGAGAGCAGAGTGTGTGTGAGAAATAGCACTCGAGCTGACAATTAAAATTATGGAACAGGGGAAAAAAACATGTTTCATTAGCAGCAGGGAGAAGTTTGTTTATTAAACAACTCAGACAAGCCGGTGAGTTCCTCCAGAGCAAACCCAGAGAGTCCTGCACTCACGTGACCTGGAGAAACCAAACCTTGCTGACAGGTCTTGCCCCAGTTTTGGTGCCAGTTCTTCACAGGGAAGGATAAACTTCCCAACATTAAAAGTGTTCTTCCTAAGATTTTTGTATCAACCCTTCAGACTCACAGCTCTGCTTTCCAATGGGCAGAAGGTCTATTTAGAGCCCCACGGGATGGAAGCAGCACAAATCTCATCCCTAACGGGGCAGACAGAAGCTAGGGCTGGTGGAGAGGGGAGAGAGGAGGAGTGATTTCCATAAAACCCCCAGCACCTACACCTGACTGACACAATCCTGGCAGGGGGCAGGACCAAGGAGCAGCTCTGCACTCCTGCAGCTGGAGAACAGACTCTGCCTCATCCCACCAGCACAACAGCAGAGAACTCCTGCTCCACAGCCTGCAGGAATGGCCAACCAGTCCCTGGGGTTCTGACCAGTGGCCACAAGACATGAACAGAATCAATGTTAAAAGAATGGAGTGTCTGTGCCACTGAGAGCAGAACCTTCAGTGCCACCACTGTGTGTTTTTACATCCAGAAGGAGCACAAGCATCTCGCTCAGCTGCCACAGCCCTAGCCTGGGGTGTGCTCTGCCTCCTGCAGTGTGGGAAATCCATTCTCCAGCTGAAATTATTAAGTATATTCTGGGTGACAATGTCTCCTTTATGTTCAAACTGGTTGGCTTGCAGTCTTTCAGCGACAGTCTGTGATATTCAGACAAACAAGTGGATCCAGAAATGGGAATCACTTTTCATTATGTTCTCATTTGCACCCCATATGGGTTTTCAGTGTTCTATCTTTCAAAATGTTATATTGCTGAGGAAAACCAAAAACAACAAAACAAACAAAACCCCTAGGTACAATAAATCTACACACAGAAAGCATAAATATTTCTAGTAGAAACAAATACATGAGAAAAATGTATGAGTATTTCCCTACTTCCACCCCTTAGGAAATGAGGAGGATGAGCAGTAAACCAGGGATTCCAGATTCTAAAATGAGAAAAACACTTGCAGCAGTTCAATCACAGTAAAGGTCCATTCCCTCAACCCAAACTGTTCTGTGTCTCAGCAGAGGAAGACAAGTCATTCTGACCAATTAAGATGAGATCAGCACTGGTGCAGCCTTTCAAAATTTCAATTGTTGTTCTTTTCAAGAAACCATCACAAATAACTCACAGTTAATGCAAAATTTAAAAAGTTCTATGGTTTCCTAAATTACAGGAAGTAAATATTCTCAGATCTTCTCACATTCACTTTACAATTTCCCCCCCAATATCAGAAGTCACCTTAAGTAGCTGCCAAGTAAAGCACCAGCATTCCAGCAATATCAAGAAGCCTTTAAATGTAAAGCATTTCATTAATTGTTCCACCCAAATTTTGGCAATTAAGAAATAAAATGCACAAGCAGACAAAGCTTTGATATTAATGTGCATATTTAACAATTCCTACCCAAACATTTTCCATCCAAACATCGCGCAGACGTAAAACAAAATGCCCTCACAGTGCTGCCACCAAACAACTCCAACTTTTAAAACTTCTTTTTGTTTCATGGTGCCCATAAAAACCCCAGGAAAAAGTGATTCTGAGACTATAATTTGCACTCAGGTGCTTTAAGTCCCAGTCACACAGACTGAACACTATGAATGGCATGGCTTTTATTTTCTACAGGGGTTTTATTGACAAGCTTATTTTCTTGTAAAGTTTGAAAAGCTAACAATACCTGTCCACATAGAAGGGGAAACAAAACTTGGTCAGAGTCTGTAGAACTTCCTGTAGAGAGAGAGAGAGAAAAAAAAAGAGATAATTTATACATCTGTGGGGAGCAATAAATCTAATATTAACCACATCACACAATTTCACAACTTTGCCCTGAAGAAATAAGAGACAGATGAAGAAATATGGGCTTTATCAATTACATGGAAGTAGTACCAGGCAGTCAATCATGTGAAATAATAAACATGATCAAACTTCATTAAAAATGAAAAATTAATCAAGATTCACACATGGGCAGGCAGCAGGAGCCATCCAGCAATTCTCCAAAGAGGAGGAGGAGGTTGGGTTGTTGAGTGTTAACACCTCTCTGGGGACAGTCCCTACCCTGACCATATGGATGGAGTGAATAACACCAAACCACATGGGCCTGGCCTGGCAGGACCACTTCTGCTGGCACAGCTTTTGACTGTTACCTAGGAACAGGGGCTGGGGGATTAGAGAATACCTCCTAACATCAGCAGGATAAATAACAAAAGATGAAGCCAATAGGTCTCATAGCAGGAATGTTTAATGTTGCCTACTGCTATTAGAAAGGAAATCTCTGAGTTAAAAGACTGACTAAAATAATGTGTATTAAAATTGATACGGGTTGTTTCATCTACAAACCATTTTCTGGAAGTTGCAAAACAGCACCACAAACAGAAAAGCGTTTAAGCACGAGAGCAAAGAAAAGGATGAATATGAAAAGTGAAAACAGGATCAGCAGATAAATTAATCATTTTCAACTTTATAGCACTAAACAAATACAGTCACTAAAGAGGCAAAACTAGAAACATGTTAGTCCCAAAACAGTTGTGTTCATAGGCAAAAGCAAACCATTAGATCTTCAAAATCCGAGTTCTGTAACCCACAAGACACCATAAGGGTCTCTCAGTTTGCAGATCTTTCCTACAGCCAGTTCATTGCTCATTCTCCTTCAGTATTTCAGGTCCTGAAGTGTAAATTCCACTTCTGCTTTCTGAACCCGGAACAAACAACAAACCCTCTGATAAAATCAACACTTGGCTGACCAATAGCAATAAATTACCATCAATAACTAAATAGATGCTTCTCGCTTCATTTATTTCTAAGCCAAATGCCATCATTCCCAAATAAACTCCATCAATCTAATAACCTCTCCAGTGAAGCACAAAACATATTGACTCCCTTGCAGGAACATGTTCCTCCTGCATAATTCACACAAGCACAGCCCATCCTGAGCCGTGGTTTCAGGCTCAACTGCTCACACTCTTCTTTGGAGGTTTCTTGACAACTAAAACATGGCAAGTTCTGAGGATTTCAGGCAAAAACAGATATGGAAACTTTGACTTCTTGACAGTTTATTGATAGATTATTTAACAACCTCCTGTTTTTAAAGAACAAGAAAGGATCTATTGAAGAATGCCATGTAGAGCAAAGACGTCTCCTCCTTTGAATTGCAGCAGGAAACTTGGAAAGGAGCTATGTAGATTGCAGAGTAAACTCTGCAGAAATCTCTATTTTGATACAAAATAATGCCTTGATAGTAAAGGTCTCATTAATATGATCGAGTTCCCCCTGGTGCAGAATCTCATTGACTTTCACAAGCTGAACAACTCCAATTGCTCAGGCACAAAAACTGCATCTGGACAAATTTTAACTATTACACAGTGGTCCTTTGCCACAACTGAAATCTTACAGTGCAAAATGCCAACAAACAAACAAACAAAAACCCCACAAAAGAATTCTAAAATTGTGAAATTATAATATCAGGAGAACAAAGTGTCTGTATCTTTATTGGCCTTATCAATACACATTGTCCTCAAAATAATGACTTCATTTATTTTTTCAGAAACAAAATCATACAGATACATAAAATTCTGAAATAAAACAGTGTTAGAAGACAAAGCCATCAGTCACCTCAAAATGGCAGAATATATTCTCTCCATTATTTTGATGATTTGAATAATTCCTGTAACTGCAAGTAAAACCATTCACATAATAAAATATTCAGCATCTCATCAGCATCGTGTCACTGGAGAAGTGCATTACTCAGAACTTACTCTGCACTTGTTCCTTGATATTTACAGTTCCTAAATGCAGCAAAGGAAATGTTCATGTAAACAGGCCATATACTGGCTCTGTACTGCTCTAAACTGCCTTGTCTTTTAAAGAAAGATTTTACAGTGATATTATTATCTGGTTTTTGCAATGTCATTGGACATAATTTGCTATTCATTATACACCAATTCTTATCTGGCTCAATTCACAACCAAAGAAACTGAGACTAGCACAGGTTAACTGCAGATTTATTTTTCAATGGTAACTAATAAAAGAATATAAATACCCTATGTAGAACTAGTTTTTAATTAGCAAAACTGCTGATCTTTTGCATGTAAGAAAACCAGTTACTGGAGAACTATCCCATTTTTGCTCAAGTTGCAAGCTCGTTACTCTAAATATAAATGCTGCTTTTTTTTAAATTCTTTAAATACTCCTCAGTTTGAAAGATAAGCAATACCTACATCTTTCATATACAATGTCCTACCCAACCTCTATAGGTGGGTTATTATTTATGACCTACAAAATTCTTCATTTCTTTATGATTTCAGACAAAACAAAACCTAGAATCACTCCATGTCAACAACTTATAATAATCTTTTTTTTTTTTACCCAATATGAAGCACAGAGGAAGTATCAATAGTCTGTTTTCTTGCTTTATTCCCTCATGGCTATTTTCCTAAAGAAAAAGCTGCATAAATGCCTGTAAAGCAAAAGCCCCTAAAAAGAAGAGCAGAACCCCCCTCAGCAATCCAGGACAGGCAGCTGATCAACGTAAATTACCCAGGAGCTGCCGCCGGGGTCTCCAGGGGACCACACGCCAGTTTTCTGGATCAATCCCCAAGTTTATATTTTCACAAATCTTTTTACATGCAGTTTGATTTTTAACATTTTAATGAGCAAAAAGTGCATCTCCAGCAGCCAGTCACCAGAGCTAAAGTGCAGGGCATGAACCGTGTCCCGGGGGAGCCGGCACAGCCGCGGCACCGGGGGCTGCAGCACAGGCACCACCTGGCTCCCCGTCCCAAGGTTCCAACTCTTTTCATAATCAAAACACTGCTGACATTAGAAACCCCACAAGGGCTTTCTAAAATCCTTCCCAATCAATAAAGCCAGTACATAACTTATCGGAGACAACACAGAGCTCATTGATTAAGTTTGGTTTCTGCAGCAAAGTTTTCAAAATAAATGAGGCAGGAACCCTGCGCTCAGCCCTTTTGTGTCACAGCCACCTCTGAAGGTGAGGCAGGCTCTGCAAGGCTTTCCTACACACACAAGACAGGCTGGGAAATACACACAATACACACCGGGCTCGTGTCCCAAACCATCTCTCTGTTGCAACCAAACAGTACAGAAAGCTCAACAATGCTGAAAAAATGTGCACAATCACTTGTGAATTTAATATGCAAGCTGTAGCTGAAGCCTTTTTTATTTTTAAACCCTTCATCATATGCTCCCACTTCCAAATCAACAGAACAACTTCAGATTCTCTCAAATACAGTGGGCTGCTTCACTTGTGCTCAAATGAACATCACTAACAAATATCCCACATGTAGCTGCAATTAAATAAAATGGCATGTGCAAATGGCTGGGCTAGAGAAGGGTCTGCTGCAAAGTATCTGCTCCTAGAGAGATGCACAAGACACCAGAGATGCAAAGGGGAACAAGGAGTGTAGGGAGAAGTTGGATAGAAAAGAAATTAGAATACCAGGAGATCTGTGAAAAATGCTGAATGATTAGGGTGTGATACTTAGACAGGAATGTGAGTCAGAGCAGGGAAACAACATACCACACGAACCAACAGGTTGGGAACTTGTAATGGAAAACCTGAGGAAAATCTAGAGGAAATTGGAAGGACCACCCAGAGCACAGACTGGACCTTTAGCTGTGGATCCTGGAGGGGAGGGGGAAAGAAAGGACCCCAAAAGCCACACAAATATATGTTCCAAGAGAATGGAGCATGGCCAGTGAGAGGAGTTTTCCACGGAGAAGAGATGACTCAATGATGAAAAAGGTAGATTGATGTTTCCTCGCCCTTACACCAGCCTGAGGTAGGGGAGGGTTTTCCTCCCAAAGTCGCCTGCCCCTGTCTGAGGGTCAGGGCCAAACAAAAGAACATCATTGCATTGAAGGTGACTGATTGTTCTCAGGAAAACGCTTTTTAAACAAACAAACAATCAAACAAAACCCCAACACTCATATCCACAGCCCTGGAAACAGGAAGAGCAGGACACAAATAACATTTCCTAAGCATATTGAGGCCTGCTAGCATTTAAATATTTTAAACGTACAAAATATGTGCACAGATGGGCAACTTTTCTCCTTGCATTACTAAAAACATATTTCAAGATAAAGCTCAAAATCCCTGAATTTTTTAAACCTAATTGTGACTCTGTTTCTTAGAATTCACACCCCAAGGCCAAAGCTTTCCTGCCACCAGTCCTTCAAATCTGATTTGGACATTACACGGGAGGAGGCTCCAAGCCTCCCTGAGGTCTCACTCCTTTTACAACACACGCAAAACCAGGAGATAATGGGCCTGTGCTGAATTCTGGGCTCTGCTCAGCTCCTCCTGGGACACAGGCCTAGCAGATGTGATAAAAACTGTGTCAGAGAAGTAGCTCTAGTTTTTGCCTTAATGACAACTTCAACCTCTCAACTCATAGAACAAAAGAACAGGAACGACTATTACTTTTCTCCAGTAGAAAAAAAAAATCTGAAAGTAAAGCTGAACTAAATATTTAAGCAGTTTTTCAAAGAGATCTCTGCTACAAATGTTTTTAAAATCTCTTCAGTAAAAGCAGAGGTTTAGTTTCATTCTACGAGAAATAGACTTTAGCTAAAAAAAAAAAATCTACAGCTGCTGTTGAACTGTTGAATAATTGTTCCAGTCTTAAATCACAAAGAATTGAAAAATTATACTAACAGGCATTTAAAAAATCAGGTTCAATTATGTGCATAAACAGTGATCAATTGGTAAAGGTAAGAAGTGTCAATAGCAGAGAGCTGGAACACTAATTCAATTAAATGTATTTTAAACATTTAATGACTAAACCGAGGAGTATTTTCCCTTGCAGATTTAGCAGAAATGAGGTGAGAACTATTAGCTGTGAAAAGATAATCACATCCTGCTCAGCCTAAGTCAGTTGCACAGGTACACTGCACCAAAAGCAAAGCTTTAAATCTATCCTTGGGTAAGCATTTGTTAAATATTATAATTCTGGCTTAAGATGAGTGGCCCTTTCAGCCGTCTCTCCATCGCTCTATTCAGCTCCGAGCACATACCCACTTAATCAGCAATCATTGTTCTCTGAGGCAGGACTTTGTTGTCAAGACAAGCACTGAAACCTTTAAAATATTTCAGAACTGGCATAAGAAAAAAGTGATCTTTGTCAAACAAGGACAAATTTATGCAAATCTTTTATAAACATTCACAAACATTTATTTAGCTTTTGAAATGTTGGCCTCATTTGAGAGCATGAAAATGAGGGGGAAGTAGGAAGATGCAAAGGACAGCTTAGAGGCTGGCACACTACATAAATATTCAGAAGGAAGATTATAGGATTCATGTTAGGCTGTCTTAGGTTTCTCCAAAGTCCACATAGAATACCAAAGAACAAAACTAACGAGAAGTAGAGCAGATGTTAGACAATGCACCAGCCCTCTTTTCCACACTCACTTGGCTATACTTCGATGCTTTCATTTTTTCTTTCAATATGGTCAGGTCATTCAAGGATTCTCCTATAGACTCTGTATTGTGGCTGCAGCGCTATAAGCTGGACCTCTGTCAGCTTTCCAAAAGTTCCTGATGAAAAGGCATTATGCAAATTGTACCTCTCTTACTCTCTTTTCAGGAAAAAAAGCCTCCAGTATGCAGTCATCAGAGTATTGGAAGTCCCAGCCTTCATTTCTGTATGGTTGTGTTTGCCTTAGGGCCATGCTGCTTGTTTTGACAGTGGATCCCCCCAGATAGTTGGGATTAGTCGAGCTTGTTTAGATAAACTTGAAATCAAGGCCTTCTCTAGGTAGACAGCTAGATGTAGCTACTGAGTTTCCAGCTGCCTTCTGCTTTCATCCCAAAACAACTGCAGATTCACAGCAGAGATCACAGCCACAGGCTATGTCACATACATAAGTACGAAATTAAAGGCTGCTAAAAGAAGCCTTTGTAAGTCTTAGTGCTAAAATAAGGAATCTGTACTGCATAGTTTAAACAAATTATTGAAGAAGCACCAATAAAGGTCTGCAGCAGAGAGTTAACAAGACGTGCACGAAAGAAATGCTCTGTTTACATAACTGGGCAGGATCAGGCTTTGCTAATCACCACTGCCCCATCCACTGTGCAGCCTCCTCAAAATACAGCAAGGAAAGACTCGGGAGCATTGTCTGCCACAGCACCCAAAAAGAGCTCTGTTTGTCAAATACAAACTTGATCACCACAGGAGACTATCGTGACACCACTGTTCCAATTAGATTTTCAGTCATATACACACCCAGAGATGATCTTTGCTACAGTCAGATTATGCAGACCACAGGAATTCATTCTCACAAATATAGTATGTTAAAAGAGAAGGGCCAGAGCTCCAAACAGAAATTAAAACCTAAAGCAAATCCCGCTCATGTGACTATGTTACACCTTTATAAATCTGCACTGCAGTTCAGTCCCAACAAGAGATCAAGTTTTCATAAGGAAGGGGAAAAACCCACAAACAGTTTTGACTTTTTTAAAGATTGTAATCTCTTCTAGCTGGGTGCAAATTTTCATATACACTTCTGCCACATCCAGGCACAACAGATGGGAAACTGAATTAAAGGAAAAATTAATCCCTAGGATGTTATCAACAAACAACAAGCAAAAAAAAAAAAGAAAAAAGAAAAGAAAGAAAGAAACAAACTACTTAGTTCAACAAATAGTAAATATAATTAAAAATCAACTCCCATCTCTTGCTCAAGAAAAAGGATGTGCAGAAACTTGCAATGTTGGAACGCTTTAAGGCCAAGAGCAGAATTTTGTGTTTAAGAGGACAAGGTAAGGATTGGTCACCAACCTCTGCCTCTGTGCACAGGAGGTCTCTGGAATCACATTTCTGCCATTTCCAAATTACAGAAATTCTACCATCTCTCACTGCAAAACTAAGTAATTTCCCTAAAAAGGTCCTTTATGGAAACTTAAAGCATTAAAAACAATGAGAGATTAACACTAGACTTCAATTTCTTCCTGCACTGGTTACCAAAGAGAGTCCTGAATTCCCTTTGTCATTTCATACCATAAATCCCCACCAGTGACACCCTCAGCAGGAGTAAGCTCCAGACTGGGAATCCAAACCAACAACTGAGCAAACACCTAATTCCTGATGAGTACTGAGGGAACCAGGCCCATCAATGCCAGTGGACTTAGAAGAAAACAGAACAATTTGAGAGCTGTTACCTGAAAATGAAATCTGACTGCTAAGGATGCAGCTGCCAGAGTATTACCAAATCCCAGCAGCTGCTACAAACCCTGCACTCACCTTCTCACAGTGTCCAGCTGCTGTGCACAAGATGCTCCTCTCTGGTGTTTGAAGCTGCCACTAAGGAAGTTATTTAACACCTCCCTCAGCCAGGTAATAGCTGCCTGTTGCAGGGAGGAAGTGTAACAAAACTAAACAACCATCCCAAAGGGGGCAACAGCTGACCAACTTTGAAACTTCCCAAGGCCCTGTTTCTCAGGCTCCTATTCCCATCGCAATGGTTTGAGAATTCCCTAAAGAACAAAGATTAAAATGATGAGTAAGATGAGGACACTCCTGCCGACAGGGCAAGAAGAACTTTTCTAACATATTTTGTAGCGATGAGATGGAGTCAGTGATCACCTCAGAAAAGGTAGATAAAGCTTTTCAAATTTATCAGCATTTCTACAATTTTCAGATTTTCAAATACGATAATATGTTAGAGAGAATTATGGTCAAAACCTGAGAGCTATAAAAGGATTTATTAGCCCTGGAAAGTGGTTTTTATGTGAAGAAAGGAGAGCTGATATGACCAAAGATGACCAAACTCAGAATCTGAAGTTTTCCAAGTGCAAAGAACTTTGGACTTCCCTGGTTTCTTGAGGGTAATGTCCAGCTTGTCCCTATAACATGCCACCAGCTCCCTGCTGCTGTCCACACACACGTGAAGGTTGGAGTGTGTGAATACCAATGAGTGTCATCTATCAATCACCAACAAATCCTCCTTTGCAAGGGACAGCACTTCCCAGTTCCTGTCCGTGCAAACACCACCACCAGCAGCTAGAGCAAGGAAGAGCTTTATGTGCAGAGAGATGAGCTGGCTGCACTTTAACATGCCCAAGCTCCCTCTGACAGGACCTTGAATGTTATTTCATGTTCTTCTTAAACAAAACAAAGATGCTTTCTACATATTACAAGTTTCTAAACAATATTTTGGAAGTAGTTTATGAATCAATCAATAGCACCAGTATAAAACTGAATTGTTCAGGAGCCTGGTACAAGAAAACTTCCAAAACTATTTTGCAACTGACTGGCTCATCAAACCCAAGTAAGAATAATACTGCTGAAGCAGCTCCCATTTTAAAGAAACCCAGCTTTACCTGCAGTGAATATTTTATACCTTTATCAATAAATTTAAACCAAAGTGATAATGATTACTCACTCTAGGCCTGATCCCACAACCTTCACTCACACAAGCAGTCCCACAGGATTTTAATATCACCACCTCAACGAATAAGGGTTTGCAGGACAGGTTTTAAATTATTCATATATTCACAAATTTTTAAGACCAGAAGGGACCATTGTGATCATCTGGTCTGACCTCTCGTATAACAAAGGCCACACGATTGTAGCCAGTAATATCTGCACTCGCTGAATCATCTGGAGTGAAATCAAATTGTGTTTAGCAAACTTCCAATATTGATTCAAAATTGTCATGAAAGAGAACTGAAATGGTTTAGAAAGTGGCTTGGACACACTTCCTCACAGTTGAACCCAGTTATTCCTCTATTTCTATTCAGAATTCTTCTGACTTCTGGACACTGGCTTTTAGTGTGGTTTTCACAGTTACTAATAAGATTCTTTCCTGAGGTACTCTCGGGCTAAAATCAAGCAACCTCCTGAGCTCCTTCAAAACATTAATTGCCAGTTAATTACTATTTGCTTTCTGCACTTTTACCACTCCTGCCCTGCACCATAACTTTTGAGACACATATCATAAGTGGAAAGACATTCAATTAATGCTATCAATGATGCACAAACAGGAAACTCAACATTTCCACCTCAGCTCTTTCCCAGATAGGATCATGTGCAGCAGCTACTCCAACCACCAGCTTAAAGACAAAAAACACCGGAACCACTTTTCTACATTTTCTAATTGACTAACTGCTCAGCCTTTCCCACCCAACTTCTTCATCTGCTCCTGAAAGGACAGCTCTTATTTTAAA
>VXBB01015517.1:819299-850051 GCA_013399915.1 Illadopsis cleaveri
TCAGAATAAATAATATGGTAGTATTCCCTGAGAAGTTATCTTAAATTTAATTAGAGATGTTCATAAAACAACAGAATATCATGATTGAAATTATTTATACGACAACCTATTTAAAACAGATCTGTTCAAAGCCATCCATTTTTCAAAGGAATACATCGCAGAAGGCCACATTCCATTCTACAAAGATAATTTTTTAATTACAAAAACCCAAACCATATAACAACCAGGCAAGAGCTGAAAACTAAGTGCAGTGCATGAAGAGATGCACAGCACCAGGGCAGCGCTGCCCTTCGGTGCCAGGCTGGGACTGGCACTCACACCCAGCTCAGGGTGGCACAGCCCAGGAGCCCAGAGCTGTGAGCAGTTCAGCCATGGTGATTCCATTGCCAGCAGATGCAAACTCCTTTTCAAGGTGTGCTCTTTCCACATGAGGAATCCAACAGTGTGGGCCTTCAAAAACTTTCCAGTTTTACATCATCCGGACAATCAGATGCTTGGTCTTAACATTTCACCGTGATACATATACAATATATCAAACTGTACATGTATCTACATTAGCACAGCAAGTCAGAAACAGAGAGTAAGAGATCTCCTTTCAAAGCCTTACTTCAAAAATTCTTCAGTCTACCTACAGGTAAGTGAGCAAAGTGTCCAAAGACACAAAAAGATGTGACCAGCTGTGCTGGCATGGGCCCCCTCTGCACACAGTTAGCAATTAACAGGACAGTACAGCTTCACACTTCAGCACAGCAAGTACAGCAGCAGTGGTAAAATGAAACCATGCCACACCTATTAAGATGCATATTTTTAAATAAATTTTAAATTCATTATCAGAGGGCAAGATTTCAGAATTTCACAGAAAAAAAACCCAAATCAATGAAAGAAATAAATTTCTATTGCTGCAGACATCTGTAATGGTGTCTGAACCTGGTATCTACACTCCTCCTTCCTCTTCTATTGATCCATTGCTCTCAAACTTAATATAAATATATATACACATACTGCCACACACAACATTCTATCATTTACCTTCTTTTTTGGAGAAATTAAGAACTCAATTTGACATAAATCCAAAGTGTGTTTGCTCTAAACACATTTGTCCATAGATGGCAAACTGCATTCTCATTCTTGAAAAATCCAACAAAACAGATTAGCCATACAAAGTAATTGTGTGTGTGTGTAAACATGTATTTTTCCTGTTTTCTTAGCATCTTGAAAGCCCTTCTGTGTTCCTGGAGCTCNTTTCTATTGCTGCAGACATCTGTAATGGTGTCTGAACCTGGTATCTACACTCCTCCTTCCTCTTCTATTGATCCATTGCTCTCAAACTTAATATAAATATATATACACATACTGCCACACACAACATTCTATCATTTACCTTCTTTTTTGGAGAAATTAAGAACTCAATTTGACATAAATCCAAAGTGTGTTTGCTCTAAACACATTTGTCCATAGATGGCAAACTGCATTCTCATTCTTGAAAAATCCAACAAAACAGATTAGCCATACAAAGTAATTGTGTGTGTGTGTAAACATGTATTTTTCCTGTTTTCTTAGCATCTTGAAAGCCCTTCTGTGTTCCTGGAGCTCCCTGCCATGAAGGACAGCCCAGGCAAACGTACTGGAGTGTATTTCTGTGGAGCCTGAGAGCCCCATCTCAGCTCCTGGTCCAGAGGCAGAGGTGTGTGCAGGGCTTTGGGAGACTCCAGTGATCACACAGCTGAGCTCACCCTGAGCAAACACACCCCTGTTAGTGCCTCTGTGGCCCCACCTGAGGGAGCTGCCCTTGTGTCACATGCCCGTGTGACACAGGGATCCAGCTTGTCCCCAGGCCACTTGGGATGACACATCTCACAAGAGCATCAGGATGGCTAATCCAGACAAGCTGGAACCCTACAGGTAAGAAAACCACTCTGAGGTATGCCTGGCAGCCACAAGTCCTCATGTTTTTACAAGTCCTTTCTATTTAATATTGCGTCAGCTCCATCACTTCACCGTTTAAATGGTCTGGGACTATTTACTAAACTTTCAGTATCTTTACTTGGAAAACACTACCCTGGTCACAGAGGGGAAAAAAACTACTTCACCTCTTACAGCTTTCATCAGTGCATCCATTCTTCACTGTTAACCCAGCGTGCATTTGAAAGGTGGTTAACTATACTTACCTACACATGTATACACACTAGAAGTATATTTAAATTCTACATGCTCATGCCATGAAGTTTCAGGAAGCCAGACCACCCCCACTACACCAAGAGGACTGACATAAGTACATACAATAGTGGCCCTCAAGACACATGACGTTATGAAATGTATCTACACCAAACATTGCTATTATATTGCTCAGTACAGCCAGGCTCTCCCCTGAAGGGATAAGCGCAAGCCACCCAAAAATCATGACAGACATGATACCCGAATTATTCTGAACAAGAGAAAATAGTCAAACAGATACGGCCCAGCCAGCACCCAGGAATCAGCTTTAATCAGCACCACAAGTATCAGCGAAAACTGTTTCAGCACTCGTGTGAAATACTTGGTAAACACATGAACAGAACTGACTGTCAACTCTGCCTGTAAAACTAAAGTAACTTGAGAACTTCAAACACTTTTACTCGCAGTAATTTGTTTTGCACAGCGCATGCAAACAGTTAGATGCAGCTCCATTGTAGTTGTAGACAGTAAAGAAAGCCCTTTGCAACTCAAAACATTGGGAACGCTGTTATTCCAGGTACTTAACAGGCTTTCGAGTGAAATGATGCAAAGTAAACACATGTAAAATACTTTTTTCAAGTTCAGGAGAGTGGAATCTATTTGCTGACATCAGAACAAGGGAAGAGCCAGGCTGAAATCCCTACCAGCCTCTTGCCCAGCTACAGCAAAGCACTGAGCTGAAGCTTTGCAGTCACCAATAATTGAACAGAGCTCTGAAAGCTCAGCTGAGAACAGGAGCAGACCTTGCAAACCAGGAACAAACACAGCGCAGGTTCACCCCCAAAAGGAGAAAGTCACAGGAATTATGGAGATGCTTCTCAAACTAAACTTGTCCCAAACCCCAAAACAAGAATTCAGATTGTGCTGCATGCTGAACTTTTCTGTTGTTGGTAACCTAGTATCTCCTGTTCATCTCTCATTACAACTGCTTTTGTCGTTTCAGCTCACAAAGATGACAAGATCCACACAGTTTATGCCTAAAGCAAGTGCTAACAAACTTTCCTAAAAAACAGCCATCCATGAACGTAAATACATGCTGAAATACAGCACTGGAAACTGTAAGTTGCAAGTGTAAAGCAGAAAGAATACAAGCAATAACATTTCAAAATAAAGCTAAAATACACCATCCCATCTGCAATCTCCCCTTCTTGTAGGGGCACAAGTGCAATGAACTGCACATATGTCACAAACTGCTGGTACCAAGAAAAAAAGTCGATTTTATTCCTAATACTTACAGTCAGATTTAAAAAGCTTGTTAACCAATGGCACACAATTTCCTAAGAGCCATGAGTGACTTCAGTGAAGCCAGCATGGGCTCTCTTCCCAACCTGACATGCGCCATTAGAAGCTCTCTTCCCAGAGGATACAGCTCCACACAAAGCAGCTGCTGCCACAAAACCTCAGCTGCCCAAAGACCTGGAGCTTCAGCAGCCCTTGTTACTCTCCAGGGACAGCCTGTCCCAGGGAGGAGTGGGCTGGAAAACCCCATATGAAATAGGTTCTGTGGCTATTTCTGCAGCAGCTTCCCTCACAACTGTTTTCAGAGGTGCTTCCGAGGGAACCGACTGAATCATTCCCCACAGGAACATCGTGGGGGTTGTTCTGGAACGGGGTGAGCAAAGCCAGGGCTCGTTCTTGGGGACAGCAGAGCGAGGCTTTTCTGCACGGTCACAGCAGCATTCACACTCACCAAAGGGCTAACACCAATTCCACACTGCCTGAGTGCAGTTCTCATGGCTCACACACCCAGTTTTTCCCTCTGGAAGTGGAGATTCCACATCACATCTGTGCATATTACGTAGAGCACTGCGTTAATTACTCAACCATATTCCAGCTACTATTGTTAGTATTTCATTAAATATGTGAATGTTTCCAAGTTCCAAAAGCTATCCCTGCCTCTCCTCACAGAATCTTGTCCAACAAAAAGCCAAGTACAGCAGAATATTGAAATTAGCTGTGAACTGTATAATCCCATTGTTCAATTTCATGGCATTTAAGACAGTACCTTCCCCTCCACACAAGTCTGGATGTTAATCCAAGCTGGAACCTGATTTAATTTTCCAGATGACAGGATGGGAATATGCTACAATGGCATATTAGTGTAACTATGCTGCTCTTTTACTCACAACTTTTCTTACGTCATAAAGTGAGGAGTTTTGCTTTTAAAAGACACATGCTTAATTACTTCCACAAATTGCACAGCACAAACTGCTCTGTATTTCAATTGTATGCACATTATAAGACCAGGGAAGTTTTCAAAAAATTATCAGAAAATACTTCCCAGAGTAAACCATGCCAACCCAATATAAACAAACTTGCTTCTTCTGATAAAAGTCAGCCAATATCCATACTGGATACAAATAACTAATTTCAATCCCAAATTCAAAAATATAGTGAAAAGGACTTCATTTTTTCTCCTAACTTATTATTTACCTCATTCACTTCTTTAAGGTCCTTACAGCTGCAATCCCTCTAAAATTAACTGGAATTCCATTCAGCATAAATTTAAATTTCAACACCCACTACACATTCTCATCCTTATGCAGCACAACTAAAAAGCAATGCAAACTTCTTTCCAAACCTCTGCAAACTTCCTGGTGTCCTGCACTCAGCACAGCCGAACACTCCTGCTTGCCCCTAACCTGCTGCAGCTGCAGATCCCATCTCGGAGAGGGGGAAGCAGGGGAGGAGGGGAAAAGGCGGGGATAGGTGGAGAAAATGAGGGAAAGAAAAAACCTACACACACACAAGAAGACAAACACGAAACCTCAGAACAAGTTCTGGCATAAAACACATATGGAATAAAAATTTCCGTTTTTATTTAATACGCAGCTTCAAGCCTTCAATCTTTGCTTTTTATAGTGCACGTTATTCTAAAAGTGTGCAAGTCAGTCAGAAAACAACCAAGATGCAAAAGAAAATTGTACAAGAAAGGCTTACCCCCCATCACACAAGGCTGCTGCCAGCACCACAGTGTGTGAGAGCAGCATCACCCCGAGGTGTCGCTGGGCACAGCCAGCACCCGCAGCAGGCTCCACGCTCAAACACACAACCCACGGGAGAAGAGTTTGTGATCAACCTCTCCAGCCAGCAGATCACAGTGCAAACAAACATGCCAGCCCCAGGATCCAGGCTGCACCCTCAGTGGGGGGACAGGGCCCTGCGGTAACAGCAGCTCCTGAAGGTTCTGTGCATCCCTGACATGCACAGCTGGGAGAATCAGCCAGGACCGCTGCATCAGCTGCTGTGCACAGGCCAGGGCAGTCATGGCACAAAAAACAGACTCACAAGTTTGCCTCTCTCTCTTTAACAGAACATTTGGAAGTCTGCCCTGCAAGTGCCAAAAACCTCACTGGTAACATGAAAATGCTTTTCACAACAGTTTAATCTAGAAACATAATACAAGGTTTGTAACTCACACACAATATGCTGTTCAGACTTCAGTAAAGTGATGTGAAGGCAGGAAAGACTGAGAGCAAAGGCAGTATAAAATATACATCATAGGAAACAGGAAGGAAGGGAGAAAACCAGAACAGATTAGGCAAATCACTATGATTTCCATAATTGTTTTTATATTATTAACACATCAAGAGCCAGAGGGGCAGTGAGGAACAAAACTTTCCTCGGCAGTGCTCAGCAACATCTGATGTGTTTTTTTTAAAAAAATCCTTCCCAAAAAAAGCAGGTTAAGCTACAGATTTCCTCTCAGACTTTTACTTAAGGCAAATACAGCTCTCCAGAATGAAGAGATGTAGAGAGGTAACAGCTCTAACAACACAAAAACTGGCACAGGTTGCCAGAGTTCTGTCCATAGACCTGGGGTGCACACCAGGCTTTCTGATCCCCTCACACCAGCTTTCCAGTGCAGGCACGAGACCAGCAGCAGCTTTATAAGCCACTCAGAGTCAACGTTAAATATGAGACTTTCACTGTTTCTAGCAGGCAAACCAACTTTCCATCTAAAGGGGTCTTGGTTCACTTTACAATCCTGTTAAATAAACAGAAGCAACACTCACTTCTTGGATAAGAAGACAGGAAAAACACACACTGCCTTTTACAAACAGAAGAGGCTCCATTGGTTTCCTCATCAATTATTCGGTGCCATGTCAAGCTGTTGAACTGCCCAGCTTGCCACGTGCAGAGCATTTAGTCAGACCCTCTTCTAAGGCAACACGTTCCATTTTAACTGCTATTATTTACTCCCTCGGACTGTCATATGGAACGGGACCAGGTTTAATCAAAACTTTGCTAATTCTTTTAATGGAAGTTGGGAAACAGTTGTGGTACAAGCAGAGTGTTCAAAATATGAAATACAACTGGGGAAATACCTCCCTATTAAATCCTTAGGTTCTTTTGTTTCATCCATACCACAACATTGGTTTTACAAAACCCAGTTGTATAATGGTGCAGATTAATGTCTATTGCTGACATTCTAAACTGCCAAGAGTAGGGAGACATTGGAAAGCATAAGATGTCTTCAGTGATCAGCAAATTCAGAATTATTTCTTTACAAAGAGCAGGAAGCTTTCAGTCCAGATTAATTTTTAAACTGCTGATACTGACAGAACTAAAGCTAGAACTATAAGAAGGGGATGCACAGGATAGAGCTAAAACTAAAATAACAGCAATCAAAACCAGAAGACAAAATAAGTACTAATTTCAAGTCCTGTTTGTGACATGTTTCTCCCATCTTCATTTGAAGTCTTCAGATCTTTTCTCTGCACTGGTTAATGACTTTGGTGATACCTCGAGCCCACATTAAAGCACGGTTGATGAATCTTTTGAGTTTGCTTTACTGTGCACTTAAGGGGATATTTCTCTTGATAACCATCTGTTCTTCAGCCAACCCAGAAATGTAGTATTCCTGCAAATCGAAGCCAAACTCCAGGAGTCCTGCAAACTGCAGATTTTGAATGGATTATATTTTTAATTCTTTTTCCCCCCTGTAATTTTAGTCGGCAAATTATACAGCAGCTAAAACTTGCAAAAAATATAATTAGGTAAAATCGTACTTCAATGGTCAAGAAATCCACAAAGCCTGGCTTACAAAATGAAATACGAAGTGTTTTGAAACATTTTACAGTCTGCCTGTAATAATTATACAAAAGAGTTTAAATGCAGAAGTTGAATGGGAACACCAATTTTAAGCAGGCTTTTTTGGGGGTTTAATATTTTTTTTAATTTATTTGTGTTTGATCAGAGAATTTTTTCTCATAACCTTTTTGACACTCTATAAATTTAATAGAGATGTGTTTCAAGTGCTCAGGTCATGAATACTGAATTTGTTTCTGTCCTGCCTCTTTGTATTTATACTCTGAGACAGCGGAGTTGCCTGGTGACAGTCTCCCCACTTCCACAGCAGCTGGCAAGCCCTCCTTGTCCTGGGAATATGAAAGGACCAGTTAACTAATATTTCAGGCTCTGATTTAAATTTGACAGTCTGGAAGTGCCAATACCATGCAGGGCAGGATTTACCAGCTAAGATTTTTCTAAAAGTCTCAGAAGCAATAAAGAAAGAAAAATAAAAATACCTTTATCACATCTAGCTAACGTGCAGTAAAAATTAATCCTGATTAATTAATTAATCCAAATTAGTGCATCATCTAGAGTTTAACAATACCAGACACAAGCAGTGGTTGTCTAAATCTGTTAACTTAGCTTTTCAGAATGCAAATTCTCAGGCTAAGTCCACAGCAAGCAGAGCTTTGACAGCTTTACGAGAAACAGTCACCTCTTTAATATTTACAGGACGTGTATTTCAGATGGCTCCTGAATGCCTATCTGCTGGCCCGAGATTATTGCTTCTGCTGAAGGGCCAAGACATGCACCCAAAACAATTTCTCTAAGCTCACTTTGGACAGCAACAAAAATAAAAGTTATATTTGATAAAATCAGAGCTTATAGCCAACTGAATTAATACCCAACAGTATTAATCATCATACTAAGTACCTTCATTTAAAAAATCCTTAATCAATTAATTTTACGAGAAATTTTTATGTAATGTTACATTTTCTACTTTCCTGGGTCAACCAAATAACTTTTAACTTGGTTGTTGCTCTGACGAAAACCAGAATTAACATTTTAATGTCATATTACTTTTTAGCAATAGTGTATTAAAAGGAACTCGTGTAAAACCACAATGTGGCCATGGCAATCAATCAACTGCATTACAAAACCTAAAGGAATTGCTAATGAAAACAAAAAGTATTTTCCAACACACTGCCAGGCTTTTCACTACTAGAAAATACTTTGAGTTTTATAAACATTTTCCAAGCTGCTTTATTTTTGTCATTTTTGGGCTTAGCTTTAATGATAGTTTGGCCATTTGAATTTGGTAATAACCTGTATTTTCTATGTCTTAGAGAATATTTTACAATTATTTAATTTTCTTTAAATTTCTTTCCAAACTTCACCAACCACGATGACTTCAGACAGACATATTGTCAGAGAAATACATAAAGCACTGTAGAAATGCATTCACTGTGACATGGACTGCCACACAGCAGGTTTAGTGTGAACTGACTGAAAAAGGACGTGGAACAGAAGTGTTGCAGCCAACCAGAAGTTCTTGAAGTGTTGTACTAAGAAAGGAAAACCAACAACCCTTCTCTTGAGCAACTGGATAATTGCCCGAACTACAGAGAGAAACCTTCTTTGTTACACATGCAACAGTGAATACTGATTTCTAAGCCTCGAGCTATGTAACTTTGTAACGTTTCAAACTCTGACCCCACTCTCATACTCTCAATATTGATAGTCTCCAACTGTTTCCAGTCTCCAAGTGCCCATGTGTTACAGCACCGCTCCCAGACACTGCTCTGTCCCCAGCTGCACAAATTCCCTCTGAGGGGAGCCTCCAGCACAGAGGGAACAGGGCTGCACCATCAGCTGGGGCTTGGTGGCTTCTGTTAGTGCATCTCTGCTCAGTTCAGGATGCTTTAGTGATTTGTATGGCACTGAAACAAAACAAACAATTCTATCCAAGATGAAATGCTGAAAACCACATTCTCGATTCCATTGGTCCCTGCAGTGGAGATGTCACCACAAATGCTTTTGGGCATGTGCAGTAAGATACAGCTTATCTGTCATACAAGAAATCTGATCCATCCATGTCCTCATCAACAAAGGACAGCCAAACCTCATGAGCCTTTCTGGAGAGCTGATTTCAAAGTGGTGCTCTGGCTGTAGCTTTTCCAGTTTAGCCACACTTAGAGCTTCACCCTCACTGCACTGACAACCCCAGACACCTGGGCTATGAAACAGAACTGACCAAAAGTTTCCACAGTCACCAATGCATTCCTTTGAGGTGTGCAAGTTCATATATTAAATGATCATACTTAAGAGAGAGCAATAATTATTTTATTGGGACACTTCAGAACTTGGCCTTGTACCCTTCAGTACTCAGCCTGACCTTTTTGTTTCAGCTTGAGCCATGCAACATGCCCATCTCAACTGCCCATTCTTTCAAAATGGTAAAACAGTAAAAACCTGTAAGAACAGGTAAGCTGGAATCCAGTTTAAAAAACAAAAAAAACCAGAGATTGGTCACAGTGAGCCTCACCTGAGGCTGCAGCATCACTGAGGTCCCATGAAAGCTTTCAACTAAAACATTAAATGAGAGGAAAGTTTGTAAGAACAGGAAAAGCATCCAACATGCACCCCAGCAAAACATTTCTGTGGAGTCAAAAAAGTTGATGACAGAAGTTGAACTTCTTCAACACCACTCAAAACTTGGTGGGGTGAGGGGAAGGAGGTTCTAACATGGAAAAATACATCTCATGGAGCTGATGACCATGAGATGAAAAAAACCAAAATCACTGCGTGTTCAGCCTCTCAGAATGACTCCTCTCTTTTGGAGGAAAGTTCATTAATTGGACAGCATCAGGCAGCACAACAGAGCCTTGGATATATCGACACTTGCAGGGCTCACCCAGCTCATGGCTGCAATGCTCCCAGCTACCATTAGCAAAGCTCACTGTACTGTGTGCAATGCTGCAACAAAAAGAAGGTCTCTGTGAAAGGAAGTTTAGCACGTTTAAAGCAGTGCTGTTGGCTTGAAGAAAAATTTGGTTTAGATAAAGAGGAGTTCACTGATATTCAGTGCAGCTAGACAGGAAATCTATCATCTCACTAAAAAAATTTAAAACATTTTTGCTACTGTAGAAAAGGCAAGGATATCAAAAGGATTTTTAACCACAAAAAATGTTTTCAGACACTTGATACTTCCAAGATGTATGAGAACATAAATCCAGCTATCAAAATGCTCCTGAGAGAGCAGAGTAGTCCAGTTCTGAGTAGGAACATTTCATAATCATGCTGCAGCCCTGGAAATCAGGCATATATAAACCCAGAAATCTCACTAATTTCCTTTCTCTTTCCCTTGCCCAGCTTTAAGAAACCACAAACTCCCAAGTAAACTTCCAGCCCTTTTCAAAGCCCTGCAGATTTGTTTCAATCTGGTCACCCTTAGCAGCAGCTTTGCTGAAAACAATCTTTTTCCTTCACTACCAATTCCAAAGGTAATGTAAAACTGTAACTTGAATCCACTTGTTCGACCTCTCTGCACAGGCTGATGATGCAGGCGGTGCTGCAGTGCAGCTGGCCACGGACTCTGGGAGTGGGACACTGGGGGAATCAGTTCTCACAAATCTGACAAACCAGAAGGAAGCTCAAGAGCTGGGGTGGCTCTTATCACACACCAGCACACCTTGAGCAGTACCCACTCTGTTCTCATTACCTCATTCCATGTCTAATTGGGTTTCTAAGCTCTCTGCTCCTCAGCTGCTTTTTCCTGGTCTGAATTCATACTGCTGCTGTACTCTCACCAGAAGAATTTCAAGTATCAACAGGTCATTTCTAAAAACTCTCCTTTTTGCTAAACTCTTATTTGTGCTACATCCAAACACCCTTTTTTGAGAACAGAAATTAATGACATTTACCACAGTTTACTTGTTGAAAAATAAACATATACCACTAACTCCAGTACCACAACACCAATGCTCCATGCCATAATTGTTCCATAGAGGCTCCACAGCCTTTTCTTAAGTGACCAAACTAATAATGAAGTTCTCTCCATCTTTTTATACAAGTATATATGTTTAATTTTTAAACATGCAAGATTAAATTAGAAGCTGCCCACACAAACACAACTCCTTTTAAAAAGGCTCAAAACACTGTATTTACATCTGCAAGTACTCACGTTATTACTACAACCTTTATAACAGAGCTTAGGTTTGCTTCAAACAAAACAGGGTTCTCAGCGATAGAGGCCCAAGAAAAAGCCCTGCATACAGTTAGTCTACAAAGAATTAACTGGATTAATTAGCAAGGGATTTGAGAAGCAGCTTGGAGCTAGAAAACCAAAACACTAAATTGTTTAAATACTTTGGCAATGGATCAAGGTTTCTAGGCAGCCCTATGTTCCATTCTCTCCTTTTTTTTTTGCTCGGTGTTTTAACACATTTAACCTGACGAGGTACTTTTTCATGAGATATGAATGACACTGTCAAAATACCAAAAAAGAAGATGTGAATTAAAAAATGCCACAAGCTGTTAGCAATTCTGCCAACATGCATGAGCCCAGGCAACATTAATTAAAAATCAATAGCTTAGGACATAAATAGCTCTTATCTCTGTTATAGTATATCTCTAACATAACTCTTTATTAAAGCAAAAAAAGGGGGGAAAAAAGCCAGTGTCTCTGCTATTATACTGACTGAATTGACCACAACAAAGCAAAAGGAATAAGGCAAAAACCCTGAGCAAAGAAACCCTTATGAGAAAGGGAGGACAGGCATATGAATGATTGGAATGCTTCAGCCTTGCACTATCATTAACACATAACCGGCTGGAAACAGCCACACTGCAAATACTTGGAGAACAAGTTACCAGGAAGAACATTCCATGTTTTCAGTGCTAATATGATTCCACACAAAACCCTTCTTGCCAAGGAAACAAAAATAACATGCACATCTTTCTGTCAGCTAGAAGTCAGTAATCTGTATCTTCCTGAGTTTATTAATCAGTGTTTTTATTTTGCATCTCAACTAAAGATTGCAAATTCTTTGATAATTATAAAATAAAGATGAGAAAAAGCAAGAAATTGAATTCAACCTTTATTTTCTTTGGCAATACCATCTTCAAACTAAAGTTACATTAGTAGGCATCAAAGCTAAAAGACTTAAGATTAACTAGGAACTTAAACCACGGCTTTCAACAGCTGTTTTCACATTTGCCAAGAGCCAAACCTTTGAAAGACCCAAACCCATTTTCTAACACAATATCACCTAAAGCCCACCAAGCTGGATGTGCAGTCTGGGTCTGTCATAACTCCCAGACAATCATGACAATTTAGATTTCTGAAGAGTTTCTGCAGAAAATTAAAACATGAAACAGAAGATGTAAAATCATACTGAAATGGAAAGGCTAAGCTTAGGGGTTTTTTGTCTGACAATTCCTGCTTTATCCAATGATTGTTAATGACAGGCATATCAAATGCTTCCATCAAGACACAGTAGTCCATAATCAGTGATGAAGAATCCAAACAAATGGAAACATTTCACTATGTCAACTGGATTTTGAGTCCTACCTTGCACCTGTACTTCAGCACACTCCTCCTTCTTCCCATCCCCTTGTCATAATCCCAATTCCCAAAAATTTACTGATTGAAGTGCAGCACAAGAAAATCAAAGGTTCTATTCATAAAGCTCAGACACCAAGTGTCAGGACAGGGAAACAGAAGACCTCACTTTTCACAAGATCTTTTGCTCTAACTTTTCATTGAGCTACAGTCAGAAATAATGTATTTCATTCTGAACTGTCCAAATTCCATTCCAGCCATTCCCAATTCCAGTTAACCTTGTTTAAGGTGCACTGAATACAAGGTTTTGTTGCTGCATTTGATGTAACACCATTCTTCATCTAGAAAGTCAATTATGCAATCTTAATTTTTAGTAGAAGTAAATGAGAACACAGAACTACCGTTATTAGAGTTCCTCTAGACAGACTAAATTGAAATTCCACCAAGTTCCCCCAATAATGCTTCTTGTCATTGTAAAAATACAAACTAGCACTTTATTAACATTTCAACCATTGTCTCCACAGAAGGTTCAAGAAAACAAAACAATTCCAAGACTTTGTTAAATCATCTGTGTCCATTTTACTTGATCATTATAAATAAAACTGAATAGAAGATGCACAAGTAATTTGTAAACTCTTTCAAAGGATCTGATTTGCATTTTTCTTCTACAAAGATGAAGATCTCCCCATAACACACTCCATTTGTGTTAAATATTAAATTAAGACACTCATACCACATATATGGCAAAAATGGAATATATTTTTGATATGTTTTGGAATTACTTTCAGCAGTCTAATGCTGTTTATAATACTGGTGCAAATACTGCCACCAATAAAGAAACAAACATTAAAAAGGTGTCCTTTAAGCTTCCCTTTAAGGCATCTACCATAATCGTATAATTTGCTCTGGACATCATTAAAATGTAAAGTTAATGAGGATTCAGCTGAAAACAGAAGAAATGTAACCTATTTTCAGGCAAAACTTCTAACACTGCAATCAGAGGGAAAACCTCTTTGATGTCTCTTTGTCTCTTCTCATTAATTTTCTTTTGGTTTAAAAAACCACAAAGGCTGTTTAAACTAAAAAATGCATAGAAGTTTAAACATGGTAATTATAGTCGAGCTGCAATGAGGTCATTAGGTTTTTAAAACTTTGAGATAAACAAAATTGAGATGTATGACTATTTTAAAAACATGTCAATACTTAATTTTAATTGTCCATGTGATTGATACCCACTGCATTCTAAGGATTTATTCTAGATACAGAACTGTTTCAAGATGACTTAGTGAAGGACAGAATCCCATGGCCGGGGCAGAGCAAAGCAATCAAGAAATACATCAAAATGAAAAGCTGTAATTACTGAATTACTGGATGCCACGTTTAGTATTTCTAAGTGCAGCAAAACACACTTTTGCCATCCGTGCAATAGAAATGGCAAACTGTGAGATTTTACTACTCTTTATCTCCATGGTTCATTAAGGAATAACACATTGAACAAGTTAAATAATTCTATTTATTCACTACATCTATTCTTGTTTATGAACACTGCCAAGGTACACACAAAGCTGTACACTTCTGTTTTAACATGCTAACTCTTTCCAGCAGAAAATACCTTAAAGAGGTTATCTGTAATTACACAATATTGATGCAATCTGTGGTATACTGTACTGGTAGATATTTTTAGCAAATAATTTACAAGTAAATTTTCCAAACCCAAACTAAAAACAATTTTTACCACTAGTCTGAGCAAAAGAAGATGATGGATCATCACAAACAGAAGGCCTTAAGCCACAAATACACAGGGCAAATATAATCTGATCTTTAGTGTAGAAGGAATTTAATCACAATGAAGCAAAATAAGCATATTTATAACACTTTTCTGTGTGCCAGGATCACCTCTAGATAAAATGGAGTAAGGTGAGATCAATATATTATTTTGGCAAATGTAAAAGAAAAACTGTGAATGTTAATGCACTTGTGGACAGAGGTTACAGCTTACAAGAAAGGGTTATTTACCCTAATGAATCTTTTTTACGTGTTTGATAAACTCTTCAAATTAAACTGAGTCAATGACCAGCAGACAAGTATCAGATAAAACCAGAAATTACTTTAGATGCAAGTGAAGCACAACTCCAGAAGAAAATTCCAAGCCTATTCCAAGGCAAGTTCTGGGGGTTGTGTTTGGGGGTCGGGGTTTTTGCATTTTTCCTTTCCTCTGCCATGGTTTATTAGGATTTCTCGGCCCTTGCCCACCGAGCAGCTCTGTCCTACAGATGTACAGCCCACCCTACAGACAGCGCCAGCTTCTGCTCCACCAGAGCTGCTCCTCCCCTCCTGGGACCTTCCCTGCTTGTCTGCCCTCTCAGTGCCACGTTCACAGCCACACAAAGCACACCACTGAAATAACACCTTACCAACAGGAAACACCAGCAGCCTGACTCTGCCCTGCCCATACTGTGCTGCTCAATCAGCCATCCTGTCTTCACATTTTCACACTCCGCTTCAGTCTGCACTAAGTATTTTTGATAGGTGTTTCTCCACAAAGTGATAATCTGGTTTTAGAATCTTTGCAACACAAGATCTCAAGGATCTCCAAAGTATCCTACAGACAGAAATTAGTCATTTTCTTAAGGGGCGTGACAATGTAAGGATCAATTCATGAAGAGATCATGTTACCACTACTTATATTCATAACTGCATGGTTTCAAAGTAAATGATTCTTCAAAGGAACAAAAAATGGGATTGAGTTAACACCTGTAGAATGCAATGGGAGTTGTGAGTCTAATTCCCTTCACCACCACTTAAAACCCCAGTACAAATTCTAATGGTGGAAATTCCAGTCAGGAAAGTGTTCAGAAAAAACTCTCCAGACTATAACCCATTCCAGACAACAGATTATCAGGATCAGTTGCCTCCTCCCATCCCTCTATCCAAGGTTATCATCCTCAATATGGAAGTTCAACTTCCTTGATTTCTATCTCACTCTTCCATGAAATAATTAATATTAAAAACTATATAAAAAAGCTGGTTTCATCTTTAAAAAAGACATAAAAACCATCTTCCCAGGAGCTGAAAATCTGTCAGCATCTGGAATTTTGATGAATGGTTTACCAAAACTTGCTTGCCCCGGAAAGACCAAAATGCAAATTGTCTCTGGTAGCACAGAAGGTGGAGTTTAGGATTTGTTTAGATTTGATCTTGGGTTTTGACAACTGCTACTGAAGTAAAACAATAGTCTTGCATTGATTTTGCACAAATTTGATAATAATCTAACCTCAAATCATCTCTTTTAAACTTGATTTCAATTTCTAAAAAACCTAACACTCAAATCGCAACCAAAGAGAAAAAATCAACACAAAACAAAACCAACAAAAAACCACAGGAAAACCTCACAATGTCACTTTCTGTTCATGACAAAAAATACCACACCAAAGGCAGGCAGCCCAGTACTGCCTTGGGCACTCTGACAGGCCTCTTTTTGAATTTCAGTTTACATTCTCTTCTTGCAAGGAACTCCCCATAACAAAAAGAGCCAGCAATAAAAATAGATCAAGTTTATCTTTTACTTCCCCAAACTCGCTTTGCCAGTGCTGCTCTGGAAGCAGTGCTCTGTTAAGTGCTCTAAAGCACTTCGTAGGGCTGGGCTACAACTACCAACCTAGGTGACAAGAGGCTAAAGACAGACACAAATTCTGAATTCCACTGTTTCTATTGAAAACATTCATAGGAAGCATCATCCAACTGTGGATGGACCAGTCAGTCACTTAGGGGTCCGTGCTAACTTCAGGGAAAGGAACCACCCAAAGTCGCTGTTCTTAAATCTACAGGGAGTCTCCTTTAAAGTCATTACTACTTCGTTCCTTTTCCACCTGAATGACACTCAGAGTTCTTCACAGCGATGTCTGTATCTAGGTTAACTGCTGATTGCAGAGGCACCGAGCTTTGAGCACAAGTTAACACTCATTAACAAGATTACCTGTTGTGATCAAGAACAACCAAAAAACAAACCACCTTGGAAATGCTTATGACTGAGAATGAACTAAAGTTAAAACAACTCCCTTAAATAAAGTCAGACACACACACCCCTCTTTAACATCAACGTTTGGACTCTGTTCAAAGCACAATCTCTTTGCAGTTACTGGCATAGCAGGCCTACTCTTAAAGCAGCACAGTAAGAGAGAGTTAATTGCAACAAGTGCTTCACCAAATTCTAAAATGCTTCAAATGCTGAAATCTTAAATATTTCAGTAGTATTGGGTATCTAAATCGAGCCTTTCAAGAACTCTTTACAAGGAACAACCACTCAAATTCATCTGTAAATTCAAGAAAAACTCTTAAGTATAGTTAGTGAATGAAAATAATTTGTTCAAATCACTAGAAAAACCCTCCCTAAGAAAGTTTCAGTTTAGCAGTTAATTCCAACCTGCAGTTAAAAAGGCACTAGCTGTCAGTCAGTTTTCTCACCCAACTCTATCATGAAAAGAAAAACTGACAGATCACAGGAGCTTGCCTTTGTAAACCAATTCGGGAACTTTCATGCTTCTTATTTGTTAGGTTAAAGGTTAAATTGCTGACCTCTGCCCTCCTGCTTAGCAGCCTTTCCCTTTTTCTGTAAAGCTTTATTTTGGGGCTGTATTTACATGGATTAGTCTCTTTTCACGCTAAGAAGGAATCTGTTCACAGCCAAAGCCTTAGTTCTGGTTGTACAAAAAGCAGTCACAATTATTCAGCAGCAGACAATGACCATATTGTGGATTTACAAAAAAACCACCTCAGCCATGGCAAGTTCTGTCCTTGCTGCACAAAACAATAGAAGAAAAATCTTATCAAGCATTCAAGAGAAAGCAAACAAAGCAGGCCCACTGTGAACTTGATGAAGATGTCAAGCTCCTTTAAAAAAATATAAATCAACAAAAGAGTTTAAAGTCTTGTGAGTGAGACTTTCTGTGCTGAATTTTTCTGTCTAGTTAAACAGTGCCAGCATAGCAATATACTGCAGATTAGTAAATACTTGTGAAATAGGAAAGACTGTAGACAGAAGTAGTTAAAGCATGAAGCAAAAAGGCCAAAGAACTCTCTTCCCACAAAATAGCTCACAGCAACAGAGAAACACTCAGTTAGGTTTGATATTACTGGTTTGGGGGTTTATTAAATCTAGTACTATCAGATAAGAACACGCCTAAAAATGTGTTAGATAAAATGTGTGATAATTACAAAATGAGAAATTCTAGTATTTTTTTCATAAGGTGAATTTCTCTTCAAATTGAGTTCTGTATTTCATTTATGCTGTAAAAACCAAACTGTGAACTGTCTTCACAGAAAACAGCTCAAACAGTGCTACTAACTTACCCGGACACTGCAGTCCCAGCAAGCTCTTTGTTAAAATCTTCCACCTTGTTTGCACTTAGAAGCAAAGCAATCAAATGGAAACAGAAAAACAATGCAGCAGCTTAGGAGAATTAGAACTTCCAAATACCACCTACCTACTTAGGTTTGGTTACTTTTCCAATCCTGCTTTAGGAAGTTCGGTGTAACAACACACCACTGTAAAGATGGGACAGGAAAACTCATGATATGGGAATTCCAGCCCAAACAAAAAGCCCTTATTTAATGGAAAGAAACCTGAATTCTCTACTTCGTTTGATATTTCTAAACCTTCACCATTTTATCTATTTCTCAATACAGAATGGGCAGATTGGAACCAACAAAATGCTTTCATCTTAAAAAAAAAAAAGGCTGCTCTGAGAGATGCACAGGTAAGATTTACAAACCTTTGAATGACCAACCCTTAACTTAATCCTTGTCCAGTAACTTTGCTTATGTACAAGAAAATCCTTCATCAGTAGAGGAGGCACTGGTCTGCTATGTAACATTATAATCTATGACAGAAGATAATGGTAAGGAGCAGCAGTGTGTCTGACAGAGACAGAAAGCTGCTAGTTCTCTCTACCTGTGAAAGTCCTACCACAGAAACCACAGTGACAACTGTAGAATAATTTTAAGGCCCAAGTACATCGTGACTTCTCCCAGTAGAGTTAAGGACTTCGATTAGTTTAAGTTATACATTTGTGATCTACTGGGAAGGGGGGCAGGGAGGGAACGAGCTATTACAACCCAAGGCTAGAACATGAAAAGTAAAGAAGGAAGTACTTAAACTACTCACAAGCTTCTAGTAGGAACAAGATTAGTAGTACATGCTACTCTAGGAGCCAATTCAAATGCAAATTTCATCCTTTCACTCAAACAATGATAAACTACCTCAGAGTTAATAGTTTCCTTCTAAGATTCATCTCCCTTTTCAACTTAGCGGTATGTTTTGGAGAAAAGAAAGAAGCACATGGAGAGTCTTACAGCAAGACCCTTTAAATTCTGTCATAAAAGAAGTAGTATAAACTACATTTCCTTTCCTAATCCAGTGAACATTTGTTAAACTCTAACATACTTACACTTTGTCCGTGCGGTCGCGTTTAGGCTTCTAACTTACCATGGTTTTTAAAAAAACACTCAGAAAGAAATCCTTTAGCTATACTAAACCATTTCAGCTTTTTCCTTGAACACACAGCAAGAATTTATGCTACACTCACAAAAAGATGAAAGATGAGGTCCTTGGAGAGAAAGGCCTTTTGGCACACTACATGGTAAAGCTACAGATTTGACATACTTTTATAATGTCTGCTTTGGCAAGAACACAAAAACCCCACACAAAAGCATGGTACGTCCTCCCAGACAGGGGTGTAGGGGGTGTTTTACTCTTGTGAGCATTTACTTTCAAATGCTCTTACTTCAGAGACTATTTTGATCGGTTACTTTAGACTAACAAATTCTCTTTTGCTATATGAACAGTTTGACAGTCAGACTACAATCCTCCTCACAGCCCTTTCTAACAAGAGAGAATCTTTGGCTGAGGTCCAGCAACAGCCTTAAATTTGTCACATCCTATTTTTGATGAATGATCTGCAGCAGTTTTAAGATCATAAAGTGCTTTGAAAGTTAAAAGAAAAATTTCACAAGTAGTAAGCTTTCACTTTCTTTATAAAGGTATTTAAACTAAATTTGCTAGGATATCCTTTCTACTCCTGCATCTCAAAAAACCTGCACAAAACAATCTTCTGGCTGAGATTAAAAACATAGGAAACAGTTGCAATGCACTTCTCTACAATGTGTCAATAGCATAGAACTGGATATATAGGAGTGCCTAAGTGAGCTTAAGAAGTTATCTTCTGGAAAAAAAACAATACAAGTTCTTTGTCATTTACTACCTCGGCTTCTGTGATAAGTTTCAGTATTATGGAGTGCCATGACAAATACAAAACTCACAATCTTATAAAATGCTTTTACCTTCCTTTACACAAAGATTAAAAATAGGAAAAGAAATACAGTAAAATAGCAGTATTTCATAAAAAGCTTTTAATTATCCACATCATGTAGCAATTCCAATGCATGAGAGAAGACCATGCACCAGAGACACAAAACTTACTAGTTTTACTTTCAGCCAATATTTTCCCTAAAATATTTCATTTTTACAATAAAACCATGGCTATTTTCCCCTCTTTTTCTGAAAGTAAATGTGTGGAGGTGGTGAGAAGCATTAGACTTGCAAAGTTCCTATGCATGACATACTTATACCTGACACACACAACACAGATTTCTCACTAGACAAATTCCATGTACTGTCACTGTAAAAACACAGACTCTGCTCTTTCTATTCTAGTTTGCAGCTTCTCACTTTTGGTGAGAAGGCTCCAGGCTCTGGAGCAATGCATCCCTACAAAGAGCAAATCAGGGGAGAAGAGGCCTCAAAGGATGAACAGGGAGCTCCTGGACAAATTAAACACAAGCAGGCAGCTTCCAGAGGGTGGAAGCAGGGAAACATGGCCTGGAAGGAATGCAGAGGAACTGGCTGAACAGTCAGGCATCATGTTAGGAAAGCGAAAGCCCTGCCAGAAGTAAATCTGGCCAAGGACACCAAGGGCAACAAGAAAAGCTTTTATAGGCACATTGGCAATAAAAGAAAAAACAGGAAAAATATGTGTCCTCTCAGAAAGGGGAATTCCCAGCTTCCACTGAAACACCAATCCTTAGGTAAAAAAAAAAAAAAAAAAAAAAAAAATTGGGGTTTGTTTTTCCCTAAGCNNNNAAAAAAAAAAAGGTATGGTATTGTCTTCTCCTAAGGAAATACATTTTTAATAGGAAATAGTCATCTTCATGTGGCCAGAGTTGCAGCTATCCTGCTTCACAGTTCTTAAAAAAAAAAAGACATCCATTTACTTAAGAAAAATCCCTAAGTTTCCAAGTAAGACCTAAGAATTCAACAAAGAAAAGCACAAAAACCACCTTTAAATACAACTGAATGCTGGACTTGTATAATGTACCGAAGACTTCATGTGCCAAAAATATACAATGCTGAGCACAGTTGATCATTCTTTCTAAACAATCTTGAGGGAAAAGGACAGTGAGAGCACAGCAAGCTGATGCAGTGACCATTTCCACTCTCAGTTCACAAATTTCACTGTGGTTTGGCAAAGTTCTGCCTGGACTGGAATAAAACAATGTTTGCTTTTTCAACTTCTCCGGTTTCAATGAATTTTTTTCTCTTTGTACCTTATTAAATGTACAAAATATTCCCCAGATCATCCTGAAGCTTACACTTCTATGAATCAAATCTTAGGATCATAGGATAACTGAGACAGGAAGAGACCTCAGGAGGACTCTAGTCCAACCTCCTACACAAAGAGAGGCCAGGTGGGAGGTCAGACCAGNAGGGCTCCTGCTCAGGGGTATGGAGGGCTCCTGCTCAGGGGTATGGAGGGTGCTGCTCAGGGGGATGGAAGGTGCTGCTCAGGGGTATGGAAGGTGCTGCTCAGGGGTATGGAAGGCTGCTGCTCAGGTTCCCTGGAGCCTCCTCCAGGCTGCACCAGCCCAGAACTCTTGTCTCCTCACACTGAAGTGCTTCAGCTCGCTCACCATCTTTGCTGCCCTCCACTGAGCTTGGTCTGGTTTATTGGTGTCTTTCGTGGAATCCAGAACAGATTTTTCCCTTTGGCAGTTGACTGTGAACTTTGAAATACATTAAAGCTTAAAATTCCAGTTGATACTTCACAGTCACATGGCAAACATCCTTTGCCACTTTCTCACTTCTCCTCTTCCAATTTGCTCCCCCATCCCACCAGGGCTGCGTGGGGCTGAGCTGCCAGCTGGGGTTAATCCATGACAGCTACACAAATTTTTGAATAACAAAATAGAGGCAAGTTTTACCACCCCACAAGCCAGACAATCCCCCACACTAGGACAGTGACAGCTTTGAAACAATTCTTTCTCCTCAAGACCAAGTCAGAAGATTGACATCAGAATTAAGAGCTTTTTNCAACATCCCTTGAGTGACCTGGTCTAATACTTGACTCCTCATGGTGAACAGGTTTCCCATATTCCCTTAGAATGTCTCTTGATTCAGCCTGAAACTTGTCCTCCTGCCGTGCATCACTTGGCAAGTCTAGACACCACACCCCGATGAACTCCCTGGGTATGGAGGGCTCCTGCTCAGGGGTATGGAAGGTGCTGCTCAGGGGTATGGAGGTCTCCTGCTCAGGGGTATGGAGGGTGCTGCTCAGGGGTATGGAGGGCTCCTGCTCAGGGGTATGGAAGGTGCTGCTCAGGAGTATGGAGGGTGCTGCTCAGGGGTATGGAAGGTGCTGCTCAGGGGTATGGAAGGTGCTGCTCAGGGGTATGGAAGGCTGCTGCTCAGGTTCCCTGGAGCCTCCTCCAGGCTGCACCAGCCCAGAACTCTTGTCTCCTCACAGTGAAGTGCTTCAGCTCGCTCACCATCTTTGCTGCCCTCCACTGAGCTTGGTCTGGTTTATTGGTGTCTTTCGTGGAATCCAGAACAGATTTTTCCCTTTGGCAGTTGACTGTGAACTTTGAAATACATTAAAGCTTAAAATTCCAGTTGATACTTCACAGTCACATGGCAAACATCCTTTGCCACTTTCTCACTTCTCCTCTTCCAATTTGCTCCCCCATCCCACCAGGGCTGCGTGGGGCTGAGCTGCCAGCTGGGGTTAATCCATGACAGCTACACAAATTTTTGAATAACAAAATAGAGGCAAGTTTTACCACCCCACAAGCCAGACAATCCCCCACACTAGGACAGTGACAGCTTTGAAACAATTCTTTCTCCTCAAGACCAAGTCAGAAGATTGACATCAGAATTAAGAGCTTTTTAAGTACCAATAGCACTGTTATAGTAGACACAAACATCAAACACAGCTGCCTTAGTTAATTTTGGGGTCACTTAAATGGGGAGAAATAGTTTAAACCTGCCTGATAATTTGCTTCTTATACAACTTTCATGCATTTTACTTTCCTCAACAAGCTGCTCCTTGCCACGTAACATACATTCCCTGACTGGAAAAAAAGGAAAGTTCATCTGTGTTCTTAGGGTTTGGGCATGGAACAGACAGCCAAAAAGTGGACACAGACTGCACTGAGGTTTCTAGGTGTGTGTTTCTGGAATGGTGATTTGCCTGGGATACAGTGCAACTGTTAAATACAGCTGACACTGCAGAGAACCAGACAACATTCAGAACAGAAGGACAAAACATTTGAGTATGCACAAATCTAAGGCTTCTGAGAATAAAGTATACCTCTTAAGTATAAAAAAAATTGGTTGGGAAAAATCTCTTAAAAGATTCTTCAGAAACAGTAACTTCAAAACATATGACTAGTTAAAAACAATTACTGAAACCCGTTTTTTACTCCCTAAAAAGAATTTCTGAAGATTCTGCACCTACAAGTGCATACAACAAACCTAAAAACACAACTAAGTGAAACTCCCATAGAATCAGTTGGTTTATAGAACAAAATGTATACTAAATTCTCCAATTAAAAACCTGTAAAGTAGTTTCCGTGCTTTTTAACCCACCTTCCCACAGCAGGGAATTAATCCCTCCAGGGGGATGCAAACAAACTTCAAAGAGAAGATTATACCCAGACACTAGTACTGTACAATGTAATGTTTATGGTCAAATTTGTTCAGATTTTCTGGCACTAGAATCCAGGTCAGATGTGCAGAAACAAAGACCAGTTATTAAAAGGGCTCCTGCAGTTACATCAAATAGTTGTGATGGCACAGAGCAGTAGGACAAGCCAAAACTGTATTCCAGTTACAACTCCTATGGAGGCTTTGGCAGGGAAGGAAGGAGTTGCAGCTATTTGACTTTCATAGACTGTAACAAATGAGATATAAAAGGAGGAAAGTGGCTTTCCAGTCAATAAAATACAGAAATCTTTTCTATTGGTTCATTACACCATATCTACAACACACGTGCCATTGTTTAATAAAAGACAAAAGAAATACTATTCAGTATATGATGACTAACCATCATTATTCCATTTTGACAAACTTCCTTTTTGTGCCATTCTAGAGACTGAACTCTCATAACAGTATCTCAAACGAAATTTTGGCATTATGCATTTCAACCTTTGCTTTTCCTGCTCATTTGATCAAGTTCCTCAGGTGAGATAAAAGTGCAATCCAAAATTCCCAAATGTACTTACATGTTGGTTCCAGCAGTTATGGGACTTCTCTACCATAAATATAGGAATACTTATCAAAAATAATATTATAGAAAAATACTTGTGTAATTATGACTTGATAACAATAGTAAAAGCAGTTAACCAAATCATAAGCTGCATCCATGCCGAATTTCCAGATAAAGTCATGTGATCAAAGCGAGAATTCTGGAGCAGATAAAAACACCTCTATAGACAAGTAAGAAAGACGAAGTAAAATTCCAAACAAGATGTTTTAAGAGTATTTTTTGGTTTAAAACTACCTTCTTTTACATAAGCAGCAAATACCAATCTGAAAAAACACTTACTTTTTCAACCTAATCAAGAAAAGAGATATTTCTATTTTAAAAGACAGAAAGACAAAACAGTCAAAGAAACCTGAAAGTTGTCCATCATCAGGCACAGAAACATAAATTTCTTGGTTTTAGTCTTAACTGTAAAAGGTTCCACAGAACCATTAATGAAGATATTTTTAAAAGCTGGACCAGCATAACATTAAATACACTTCATTATCTCACAATGTATCGTTCTTAAGAATAATTTTAGCCAATAAATAGGTAGAACTACAGTGCAAAACAGTACCTTTCCCAATGCAGCTGATTCCTGAGTGGGTCACTTCTGCATACACCTCAAAGGTAGTTTCTGGATTTTGTCTGAAACAGAAGGAAGGTATTTAGCACACGGAGAATTTGGTATTAGTGCACTTGCAATGAGGCAGTCAGAAAGGGCTCTCAGCATGCACACAGTACAATGACAACCACAGAATCTCCATTTCTGGGTTTATAGCCCTGCATGATTTCTCATCAGACCTTTGGAAGGTGCTAAATACAGGGATTTTTTCAGGAAAAAAAAAAGTCTTGGAAACTTTTCACCAAATTGAAAAGTCACATTGTCCAACACTGAGCAAACAGCACCCAGATTCACATTTTCATTACTGTGACCCTTGAGTTCAACTTCATGACATTTATTTGCCCAGGAAAAGAGGAAAAAAAAAAAAAAAAGTAGCTGCAGTCAAGAGGGGGCAAAATCACTTCCTGCACACACTACTGAAAAACTTAAGAGGTTGTATTTAGGATGAAGACAGTGCCCCTTCTTAATACCTGTCAAAATATTTCTACCTCTTTGTCAAAAAAGGGCCATGCTGGAGAATACTACAAATGCACAAGGTGTGGTCTCCTGAGACTCCAGAGTCTTGAATCCAGAAATCTGCCAGATGCATGGAAATAAGTGTGACAGTCAAAAACCATATCAAATGGAGCTACAAGATGTAAATGATGCTTGAGAAAAGAGATTTACTTTGCTCAAGAGTTATAAATATATCAGTAATAGCAGTAAAAAGTTAATGATATTACTTCAAAACACACAAACAAACCATTTAGTGTATATTTGTAGTTCTTAGTAATTTAACTCTCTAAGTGATGCTCTGGAATTACATCTCGTAAGGAACATGTAAAGGCAGAAGGTGATTATAAAAGAAAGAATATTTTGAGTTAATTCCTGACTGACAATTTTAGCTACCCTAGATTTTTTTTATTTTTTTTTTTGAGATTAAAGAGACTGCAATCCTGAAATAAGGATTTTGCAGGTCTGAACATGTGACACTTTATTCTCAGACTTTCTGGTTAAAATCAAGAATCAAAATTGCATAATTACTGGTCCAAATTTATGGCTGCTTGTATAGTGAAAATATTGTCTCCTATGTGTTAATGCAAACTAACATTAGAAATTTGCTTTGGTATAATTTACCTGTGAATTTTGTTACTGTCTTACAGCTAAGGAAGAAAAGAATGACAAAACCCATAAATATATATGCTAGAATTCCTAACTGAATGATAATTAAAAAAATTAAAACTCATCTTACCCAACATTTCAAACCAAACATATAAGCATGTCAAGGAGTTCAGCTTAACCCTTCAGAGAATTTCTATTATTTTTAATCCTACTTTAACACCAAAAGGATTAAGGAAAACATTTCTGACCATGCCACAGGCCCACTCAGCCTAACTCAAGTGGCTCTAAGCCAAACCCCACACCTATTTAAACTGACAGAAAAGCCACCATTGCTTTCAGTAGCACAGGATCACACTCCTCAGTTTTACAGAGCACCTCTCAGGAGCAGCAACAGTTCACAACTCAATTAATGGTAATTTAATTTGCCACCAGTTCCCAACTGATTTGTCTTAAGTAGCTGTTTTTTCAGAAAACTACACTCATAAGTTATGAGAAATCCAAAGTCAGCTATTATTGTGCAATATAAACCAAAGTTGCATAATTCTCACTGTGCTAATCAAGTTGCAGCACATAACCTGCAAATACTGGGGTTTAGCTCCACTCCAACAGTCCCAGCCCGGGTGTGGAGGGCATGATACCCACAGAGCACCAGAATTGTATTTTTCCTTTCATACACACTGCTGGGCAGCCTCATCATACCCTCCTTGCTTGTGTCTTTATTTTTAGCACCCTGTTTCCTTAATTAAAAGTTTACAAACTTTTTATTTTTACAGCTAATGGTTAAAACAACAAACACCTTTTTAGTATTATGTTAGAACCCATGTTCAAATTCTTAAGTGAAAGCCCGTGTAACACAGCTGGCAGGAGCACAGACTACATTCCAAAACTTTCAGACAAAAAGACATCACATTTTGTATTTTAATTTTCCATGACAAACGTCCATTTATTTCTATGAACAGTGAAATTAAAGTAGCCTTCCCAAGTGAGAAACTCAGTATTAAAGGCTGCATTCAACAACCAACACCTCAGTATGAGAATGAGGTCATTGTTGGATTGTGGATATTTTATAACTTTTCAGAGGCATTACAGAAACAAGTCACTATGAGACTGCATACAGTTTGCAAATACAGCACAAACATGATCAGAAATGTGTGTTCTGTAGTCCAGTGTCACCTGTGCATCACACAGAAACCCCAACCCCTGCAATCCTCCACAGCACAAGAGCCTTGAACACACACAGCAAGTTTTCTCCCCTCCCAAAAATCACTTACAGACCCACGGTCACTTATCAAGTGAACATTAAGATGCAATTAAAAAAAATACACAGGGCACAAAGGCACAAAAATACATAGTACCTTATTTATTTGAGAACTAGGTAATGTCAGAAGGAAATGCAATACTTCTTTGTAAACACAAACTTAGGAAGGAGCTGTATGAGAAAATAATGCTTCTGTGATAAATGCCAGTTGTATGAATTACTTCAAATCTCTGATGCAGAAATAACATCGCTTCAAAGCAATCAATATGAAATTCAATTTTGCACTGAAATAAGATATTTCAAATAAGATGTTTATGTACCTTTTATGATCAAAAATTGTACTTTTTACCAAACTGTAAGAGATTTATTCAGAATAAAATTAAATCAAGCCCTCCTCCAAAGCTGGATGGCTGGAAGTACATACTTTACATATCTACAGCCCATTTCAATTCTGTCAGGAGCATTTTTTGTACACGTAGGAAAATGCAATAGCACTTATGACAGAAAGTATCATTCTGCTTAAGAACTGAGGCATAAGAGAGGAGTCTGACATTGCCTGATAATTAATTGTCTTGTAACATGGCTTAGTTGCTCAACTCTTGCAGAAAATAAATTATTAGCAGAAACCTGTAATCACTAATTCAATTCAGAAACTACAACTGAAGCCTTGATTAATTTCCATACATTTAACTTTTTTTGCCTTGTATTATTCCCTAGGTAGATAATATTTCATCTCAGTATATAACAAACGTTCTGTTAAATCTCTGAAAGCTTTCCCAGATGTACACTTGGCATCTATTGTGTCACCAGTGAAACACAACCACCTCTGGAAAGGGACATGCCAACTGTTTTTACCTTGCAATGCCATTCTGCTGAACAGACTGATATTGACACATTATTTAAGATAAATAAATAAGAAATCCTTTCTGTCTTGTAACATGGAGTACAAAGGTTCCCGAGCAGTGACAGCAGCAGGTTAACAAGGCTCCTGCCCTACCTCACCTGGCTGGCACAGAGAGCCTGGCACGTTCCCTGTGACGTGCCCCGACAGAGGATTAACCCAGCACTGCAACCCAGCACCCAATTTAGCTTTTTTTTTGCCTGCAGCTATACAGAAACCAAAAGCTTACAGGACTGCTGGCAATTCCTTGATTTCTTTCACTTCAGTCTGATGCAGCTACTGATACTTTTCTCTAAGCAACCTTTCACTCAAATGATTCATTATTATACACCCATCAGGAATCCAGCTGACAGATATGCCCAGGTTTCATGCAGAGTCTATCACAGTGTGTGCAAGGGATCCTGTGCCAAGCACTTTAATATCCCTCATAGTTATCTATCTACTGCAAGAAGCAAGGGATCTGACTGCTGGATGTTTACTGGGGCTCCAGCACATACTGGTGACACCCCTAAAGGAGATAACCCTACCCAGTTACCAAACAGTTCTCTCACTCACACTTCCAACCTGTCCCAATAAGGAAGTTACTTACCAACATTAAAGTCTTTGCTGGATTAAACATCCAGCTCAGAAAGGCAGACCAGAAAAGCCTCCTACTCAGACAGGCTCTCTCACTCCATATATTTTAAGACTGTTTTGAAATTTTGTCCTTACACTACTTGGGCACTGTGTTTTGTCCAAAGTGGAAAAAAACAGTTTATTAACTGTTGCTCAAGGCAAAGTTGCTTAATCACTCAGTGGGCAAAATGCTTTCTCACAAAGTCCAAGAAGAATGAAAAGCAATGTTTACCTGGGTTTATTACCTCTGCTGCTCTGGCAATTGGGAAAGAGGTGGTTTTTATCTGCAGTCTTGAAAGACAAGTTCACACTGAAAGACTTTGCACAGAAAAAGTCCTTAACTCTGTTGGCTGCACTAAGTGTTTCTAAGAGCTGCATTTCTGTGACACCAGTTTCTAGTTGGAGCATCTCACCTGATGACATTCCCATTTAGCAAAGTCTACTCAAAGCCACTGGATTCCAATCAGCAAACACAAACCCAAAGCAGCTTGTGGATTCAGTGTGCACACAAAATAAACTGAATTTAAAGTAAGCATCAATCTTTTAATAGATTTAAGGTAAGGTCATCATAAGAAGTCATTCTGGATCATAATCTTGAAGTGAGCCAAGCAAGGGTGACTGCTGCAGGGTCTGAAAGTGCAAATTAGAGATTACAGCCTACTCTGCTGCCAAAATACCTACAAGCTTTCAATTCTACCTGTATTTGACTGTAAGAGTTTAACCAATTTTTCAAGCAACAGTTGAGAACACATACTCCAAAAAGGTGCAAAACTCATGCCCACAGTAGGCTTAAGGAAGGAAGGAAGGTTCATTCCTTCTTAGAACACCGACTGTCACAGTGCTATCACTACAAACACTCACTATCTGCTTACACTTTCCTAAAACATCTGGCTGAAAAGACAGTTTTCATCTATCCAGCCTATGGGCTTGGGAACATGAAGATGTGTCATCATATGAACTATGAGCCCTCCAGTCTTGTATTCAAGTTAAACAAAAGAAGTGAAAAGTTAAAGTCCAATTTAATCCTGAAGAACACTGTGTTCAAGAAGGAAAAACAATTGCTCCTCAGCACCTGCTGAGACTGCTGAATAAANAAATAAAAGAAGTGAAAAGTTATAGTCCAATTTATTCCTGAAGAACACTGTGTTCAAGAAGGAAAAACAATTGCTCCTCAGCACCTGCTGAGACTGCTGAATAAAACAGGATCTACCTGGGTCTCTCCACTCTATAACCTTTTCACACACAGAGATGTCAGCATTCCCTGGCTATTCTTGGCAATAGCTTTATTACAAGTCTACCTGTGTCCAAGGAACTGAATTGTCCTGGAATGGCATATGAACGAACTGAGACTTTTAATGTGACTATACCAAACATACCAACAAGGCTTACCAATAAATCAACCACCAACTTTATGAAAATTTTAAAAAACCCAAAATATTGAGGGCATGGATCTGCAGGCCCAGCACATCAATCACTTGCATCACTCCTCTCCTTCCTCCAAACCCCTTTGCTGATGCACTTCGGCTATCTCCTAACCAGACTGTAGTCCTTCCGTCAGCACACCCTGCCCTGGGCTAAGAAATGTGCACTCCTTCGAACCCTCCACACCCCCGAACAGGCGTCGGCTGTGCTGGCAATGAAGATGTCCCCAACACAGCACCCCCGCCCTCCCTCAGGCCTGCACCGATAACATTGCACTGCCCTCCCCGCCCAGCCCTGAGATCGGGAGGGGCAGCGGGCTGGGTGTGAGGCAGGGTCGGCTCTCGCCCCTCTCCTGGGACAGGGCCGGAGGGTCCCGCCGGGATCTCGCCCGGAGTTGGGGTCGGACGGCCCGTCCTGCCCGTCCCTCCGGCCCGCGGGGCAGGGAGCACTCTCGTCCCTTCCTT
>VXBB01015517.1:855304-877970 GCA_013399915.1 Illadopsis cleaveri
AAAAAAAAAAAAAAAAAAAAAAAAAGGAGGGAAATCCCTACCAAAATTCCCTTATAAGTGCATAAGCAAAGAGTTAAATCAAAAGCATTCTGTCTCCAAAACTGGACACTAGGAGATGTTTAAGGAAGAGTGTAAGAATGTGAAAATATGTAGAATTCTCTTACAGCCCCCAATAAATTAGTGTGTTTTCTCAGCCACAGATGCTGCTTTAGAACAATAGCTTTTGTGGGATCAGGCACTGGGCTCTGTTTGGATATCGAGCCAAGCCATTGATCACAGCTCCATGTTGACTGTCACCAGTCATCACCTTATTTTCCACATGCCTCAGCATAGTTTCCAGGAGGTCTGCTCCATGATGTTGCCCAGCACAGAGGTGAGACTGATCATCCTGCCTTCCCATCAGTGGGCTGCCCTAACTCCTGAAATACAATGGATAGTGGCTCAGAACCATCATCCACCAGTTCTCTCGGGACCTGTGGGTGTATCTTAGTTCCCATGAGCTTGTGCACCTTCAAGCTCTTTAGATGGTCTCAGACCTGATCTCCTCCCACAGCTGGTGGTTCTTCACTCTCCCAGTCCCTGCCTTTGCCTCTGCAGTGTGGGCAGTGTGGGCAGAACCTGTGCCTGTGAAGATCAAGGCAAAGCCATCACTGAGTATCTCAGCCTTCTCCATGTCCTGGGTAGCCAGATCCCCCATCCCCTTCTGGAAAGGACCCACTTTTCCCCTGTTCTTCCTATTAGCAATGTACCTATAGATGCTTTTCTTGATGCCCCTGACATCCCTGGCCAGAGCTTATTCTATCAGGGTTTAGCTTTCCTAACCTGATAGCTGGCTGTTAAGACAATTTCTCTGTATTCCTCTCAGTCTACCTGTCCTTGCTTCTACCCTCTGTAGGCTTCCTCATAAAAGCTAAGCAAGCAGTAAAATACCTTCCCTTTCAAGTGTTTGAAGTACCATACACTGAATGACCTTTTCATTTTCCATTCACAAAGAAATAAGAAATAACTATTCTTATTTCTGATACCTGTGATTATACCAATAGCTATAACTCAGGCCCGTGAAATCCTTTAATGTAATGAGCCATGCTGGAGAGTCATTCCCCTAAAGAAAAGAGCTCAAGATGATTGACCTGAAATGGCCTTCTCATTTTTTAATAAAAGGAGATCTAAATATGGCAAACATTTCCCTGTGCTACTGTCTCTCAACAGACATCTTCCTCATCAGAATCTCTTATGATTAACAAGAATTGGTTGTTTAATTTTAGGCAGAAACTAGCAAAATATTTATGGGAACTGTATGGGTTTTGTCTTTAACTGTGCAGTGATTTTTCTGTCAGAAAAATGGGGGTTTTCCCTTTACTGATTCCATTGTTTGCATAAGAGAGAAGTAGCCAGTTTGGAAGTCAGTGCTTAGGAAAGTATTATGGTAAAAGAGTGGGCACCTTTTGTTGGTTGTTTCATGTTTGGTGTGTGTAGAGACCATTTTTACACTGTCTCCTGCCAGCATCTTCCCCATAATCACTTTTGTTCTCACCTGCTGGATCTGTTTGCCTGTATCATCTAACATAGCCCTTCTCTAACTTCAGAAATTCTTCCTGTTATAAATGTGTTAGGCTTTTACCTTTACCTCCATCTCAGAGCACTCTCCAGCCACAAACAGCAGTTTTGCACCCAAAATATATCCAGCTCACCATGAACATACCTGTGTGTGTTACCAAAGACACCAGGAGATGAATTAAGAGAAACATAGGAAAGGTAAGGAAATACTCAAATATTTCGGAAAGCAGGAAATGCCCATCTTTCCAAGGGACAGAGGAAGTTCTGCAGCATTGGTCCCAAATTTTCTTTTAAGGCAGTTCTAACTAGATGGAATAGGCTTTGCAGTGTTTATCCTCCTCTTCCTGCAGTCTGCCAGAGTTAGCAGAACTCCTGTGTTTTTTGCTACCTGATATTGTCTCGCACGTATTTCATTCTTCAAATTTTCACCCAAGCAGCTTTAAATTAACACTAGGCAGGTAATAACAGTAGGTTGCCTACTCAGTGGTTTGCTTTACTCTGGGGCTTAGAGGCCCCTCCTTGCAGGTTGCAAAAATCATCTGTCTCTGCCTCCCCGGCACAAACACTGCCTGCCTGGTTCTTGCTCTGAAGCTGTTGAAGACACTATTTCATCTGCCAATAATAAAGAAGCAACTGACCTAAGTTACTCTTCTCTGTTCACCTTGCTGTGATGGCAGAGTGCTGACTACCGTTATTGCTCTATAAAGTGGAGTCAGATTTATGAGGCAAAATCTATGATGGTGTGATTCCAGCTAGACGAAAAAAAGCCCAGTATGAAAATAGTTATTCATATCTGTGATAGCCTTTGTCACAGAAAAGATAACCCTCCTGAGCTGAAAGGAATAAGATCACTGATGTAAATCAGACTGCTACATTCAAGTCCCTCTAAGTTACTAATGAGCCTGGAAGAACAAGGATTCTTAGGAGAAATCCAGAACAGCAAGACGTAAGTTGTTGGAGCAGAGGGAAGTACTTACTTCAGATGATACTAAACTCTTGTACTGTAGTGCCTGCCTTAAGCTGGTAGGAGCATGAAAGGGAGGGAAGGAAAAAGAAAGAGATAAAAGAAGTGAGAAAGGAAGGTGTGAACAAATGAATGAATTTGGAAAAAGAACAAGGAATTTATAAAATGCAGTGTTTCCAACTAGGTGATGTTTATTATTTGAAATGATGATGTATTTTGTTGCACACATTCTAGATATAAGAATAATAAAATCTTGGTGTGAAGCATTGGTGTAGGCGGTGTTATTTTCTTTGTGTTTTCCCCATCTCACAGAGTTGATGGGATCCTAATTTCAGAGTTTCTAGTAGCAATTAAAAGAACTTTTTTATATAAAATTAAAGCCTATTTTGAGCTAGGCTTCAAATGTAATCACTACAATCACCATAAATCAAAAGACCACAAGCAGTGTCAGCTTCAGTGCCCTTCTAAGGAAGAATCGCTTATCCTTTCTGCCACAGGATGGGGGGAACATGATAACTATTGATGGCTCACTACTTATTAAGTTGTCATCAGACAACATGTTGTCATAAGCTATTATTTTTAAATTGCTATTAAGAAAACATCAAATGGCACTTCTGTAATGTAAGCTGTTTTTTTAAACAATGTGTTGATATCAAGATTGAACTACATAATGTTAAAATCAAGATTTAGTTCATGTTGCTATGTAGAAAATTGATCAAATATTCAAATTTCTACAATCTTAAAGCATAACAGTGATTGAATAGTAGAGGTCTGAGTCTTATATAATTTATACTCATTTTATGTGAGTGTAATTCCATATGATTGCTGAAGCATGACATTCCAACTTACCTTTCTGGCAACAGCTAGTGCTGGGCAGGCAGTAGCTGTTCTGAACTTAAATATATAAAATGGAGTTGATGGCCTACAAATTTCTTTTACTGATTTTCCTGATTTGATGTTCAGAAGACATCAGTAATATCACCCCTGACTGATACTAGAGTAAGTTCCAGATCTGTCCATTCTTGTTTGTACTCCCCTTTTGTCCAAAAATTTCAAATAAAATGTGTCTGATGTCCTGTACCTGGTGGGGGAAGAATCCTGGTCATATTAAGAATTCGGGGATTCTTGACTAACTTGGGAATTGTCTTTATATTGTCATAGTTGGTGTTGGTAGTTTACTTAATTTTTTAAAACATGTAGCATTATTGCCCAGTGTCACAGTACGGGACAGTTTTCTTCTCAACCTGAAGGCATTGTTTAAGAAAAAAAGAGTGGTGCTTTATTTCTAGATGCTACTTTAAGTAGTTCTTTGATTCTAATGATCCCATTACATTTTGGGGGGTAAAAACCAAACACAACCCAAAGTGCACTTACCTAAACACTGACACTTACTTTATACTTCACAAAAAGTCAATTTTATTTGTGTAATTACTGCAACTATACATGATCAAGATATAATGAGGTGATACCATGAGCTAGCAAATACCAACCTCCTCTGAATTCAATAGAGAAACTTTAAATAGGCAGTGCTGCAAGCCAGCAAATATGCTCCCTTTCTCTAAAATGGGGATAACATCCTGCTGGAAATGCTCTTTTGAGTCTAGTTCTGACACTTTTGTGGTATAATTTAAAATTATAAGGTGGGGATACCAGTATGCTCCTGTCCTGCTGCCTCTAAATGGAGCCGTCGTTAAATGTGGTTTGATTTGTCCTGCTCTTACAGTTAATGAAGACTGGGTGGTATTTCAGCAGGGTTAATGCTCTTGGTCCTTGTTATTAATTCCCCTGTAAGTACTCACCTTTTTCTAGACTTTCCAGTTAGTCCTGTAGGATGTTAAAAAATATTTTGATACATATGTTAGTTGTTTTAATCGTAGAGCTATAAAGAACTAAGTCAAGAAAACCTCTCAAGTAATACACAGGAGTTAGTTTATAAAGTAAGTAAAGCTGAACCACTAAGTAATAGTGACCACAATATAATTAACTTCAACATCCTCAGGGGAGAGATTGTACAAAAAATGAGGAAGCTAGTTAAAAAGACCCTAAAGTCAGAAGTGAGGAAATTAAAATCCTTCGACTCAGCATGGAGGCTACTTGAGCAACCATAACAGGGTAGCAGAAGGCAAGCATAATCCCAAACAAACACGGACTCTGACAAGCAAAAACAAGGCATAGGGCTGCAGGAAGGTTCACCAAGACTGTGTAGTCAAACATGTATTTTTCTGAAGGTAGAATTATAACTTGTGAAGTCAAAAGGGATAAAACACAGTGGCTAAGATAGCCAGTGGAGATTAGAAGGATGACAGAGGATTTGAGGAGCAGATAGCCTGACATGAAAATAAGATTTTTCGAAGTATTAAGAAGCAGCAAGGCTGCAAGATATTTTATAAGTCCAGTGGGCTATTTGCTACAAAAGTATGAAAAATAATGAGAATACAGTGACACTGAAGTGAAGATAAATGACTTGTTTGCATTAGCATTTCCACACAGAATTTAGGGTAAAATAGACATACCAAATTTTCTTCTGTTATGTAATATAGAAGAGGTTTTGCCAAACACAGGAATTAAAAGATGTGCTGGAACAAATTCATAAATTAAATAAAACCAGGCTCCTAAGACTGGAAAGTAAATAAATAAATTCTAAGGGGATTTCAAACAGAAATTTCTGAACTGCTGACAAGAACAGGCAATCTGATTAAAAACAGTACACACAGTAAAGTAGAAAGCATTTATCCCCTAAAAGGTGTGAAGGGTAGTTCTGGAAATGTCAACACAGAGATCCATATACATAAAAATACAAATCAGTTAAAAAAAATTGTCCATCCCTTAAGTTAGAATGATGTGATCAGAATTCAGAGGCCTGCTCTGAAAGGACATGCTTCTCCACCCCTCCAGTACAGTGGCCTCCAACAAATCTACAAAGCTGCTTCAGTGTTTTAAAATGTACTCATTTCCAACTAAAAATGGTCTCATGGGAAGCAAGTAGTAGAATAAGAGGTAAATGTGAGCCGTGCTTGTGCTGGAGGTGTAGGGGTGGTCTGGCCTGACCTGGGGTGTGCAGTAGTAAAGAGCCAGGGCAGTCTGGGCTCACTGGCCAGCCTGTTATTAGGAGAAACAGACTGCCCTCATGGCCTACATCTTACCCCAAAATGGAGGGCATTAATCCCTCTCTACAAGTGCCTTTTTCTCTGTAGGGTTGGGAGCTTGGTATAGTTGTAGGGTATTAACTACTGCTAACTCCTACACATGGGAGGGGAAATGAGCCATGTCCCAACTACCTGGAGCTAAGGAGGGTTTCCCTGGGAAACATTCTGAGGGTTCTGGTAGGATCATCGTTTCTGGAAACAGCCCACTGGGTTAGATAGGCTACTGATTGAGTGGGGCATTTTATACTCTCCTGGGTTGCTGTAGAAGGCACTGTTTTTCACAATTAAGAAGATTACAGTTTGAACATTATCTAATGTTGTCCTTCTAGACGAAAATGTTCCAGAATCAGCAAAGTAACTGGCAAAATGCTGTGGTTTGTAAAGTGAACCTTTAGGAGACTGTTGTTTTTGTATGAACTTGGCTAACTATTAGATAACTAAAAACTAAAAACTAACTATTAGATAACTAACTTTTCCAACTTAGGTTGGAAAGAAACCTAAGGATGTTATAAAGTGACCAGCAAAGAAACAGAAAATTCAAAAATCAGTAGTAAGTCTGATAGTTTATTGAAATAAAGCATACCAAAATCTGAAAAACATTTGGGGAAAGGGAACCTGCAGTGTCTTTTAGGAGAGTACATGTTGCTCAAGTTTGCATAATTAATTTTCCATAACTGAGAGGTCCTGGCATTCAAATTAATTCTATTTCTTTGTCAGATCATAATGTTACGTTGTTATGCTCAAAATTACATTGTGATATAGTTGAATATGCTTCTATTTCTGGAGAATCTCTTCTATTTCCCATCCTTTGCTACCTTGTGTCAGAGGTGCTGCAGCAGTTGTGCTGCTCTCTGAAGTCACTTACTGCCCATCAAACTGGGGTGCTGCACACAATAAACACAGGGTGGTGAGTCCTACTGTGGGAGGGGGGTTGGAGATGTAGAATGAGAATTGTGTTCCGTGCACACAAACCTTCTCTCTAGGAGGTGAATACCTAAAGCAGGCTGATCTGTGTACAGCACAGACTTCTCTGTTAAAGCTGAGAAATACTATTCCAATTTTGTCCGCCTTTACATTTCATCATTCAGAATTTTTGACTGAATTCTAGATTTTGACATCTTGTCTTTCTTGATTTCCCTGACCTTGTCTTTTCATGGTTCTTCAGTTTCATCTGTAATAATTTCTACACTTATCCTTCTTCCTGACATCACATGTCCAACTCTCTGAAGATATTTAGCGGAATTAGATTTTTTGCTGCCTTCTCCCTCTTCCAATCCAGTCTTATTTTGGTGGAATCTCACAGTCAAACAGATTCAGCTATCATCCCTATGTTCCCAATTGTCAGATCCACTTATTTATTCTGAACCTGTCTTCTCCTGTTTGAAGTGAAATCTCACTTTGTCTTCTTGAAATGTCTTCATAGATACCTCACCATCATCTGCTGTTCAGAATGGGACTAAACAGAATTCCTACCCTCTTTCCTGCTCCGCAGTCTTCCCCCACTCATTCCTTAGTCACTCTATACATACTGCATGTCATTCAGCTTCTCACCATGTATGGTCAATGCTTCTGGTTTGAAAATGTATTTAACTTGAAGAATGTCCAAAACACTTTACAGTAACCAGGAAAAAAAAACAAAACAGCCCACAAGGGGTAGCTGAAATGTGGAGCAAGCAGAAGGTAATCCATTGAGAAGCCTGGCTATGGCAGTATTCTCACTGGAGCAGAGGCAGAGCCCCAGTGCAGGAAAGGCGACCCTGTGCACTGCCCCCGGGGGGTGTGCCTGTGACCCGGAGGAGCTGCAGCCAGGCAGGAGAGGGAGTTCACTTGCCAGGGCCCATTCAGTCTGAGCTCCTCTGCGAAGCCTCCCGACATGGGGTCCAATTAGTGCCACTTGTATTGGGGAATAGTTTTTAGAGACCTGCTGAAAGCAACTGGAATAAGATTCTCAGATTAACTTTACACAGGCCACAGCTCCAGAGCCCTTGATCATTTTCATTCAAGGCAGATTTTGACTGCAGTCTGTAGGAGTTTTTGTCTAATGAAGGATCAGATCCATCCTTTCGGTAATTTTTTATCATTATCTGGTTCCTATCCTGATAGCCACTTTTCAGTCTATATTTTTATTACCCTTCTTAGAAATTAGGAATAGTAATGTTTACTAATTCTGTTAAGTGCTTATAGTTATGTCAATAAAAACCAGGTAATATTTAATTTCTAGAATTACCCACCTGCCACTGAACTAACAAAGCCCATATAAATCATTCCAAATGAGCACCTTGAGAGACGTCAAGTCCCAAGTTAAGCATTATAAATGCTGGAAAAAATGCAGAACAGAAACTAAAAGCGCCATCAGCTAGACTTTTTATTAAAAAAAGGAAGAGTAATTATTCACTGATATCAAATCACACTAGTATGAGAAAAACAGAGCAAAAAAATTGCCTAGTAGTTATCCAACCCTGAATTTGGGGTGGTGTTGTCCCAGGATTATTGTCTTTTGGTATGACTCAAATATGGAATATAGAAAGAGAAAGAAAAAGAAAGAGAGAAAGAAATAGAGAGAGAGAGAGAAGGAAATAGAGAGAGAGAAAGAAAGAAAACTGAGCTGAAATTAGCCTCCTGCTCAGAGGGCACTGGGTTATCTTGTCTGTTTCTTATCCAGAGATAGTAAAAAATAAGCTTTAAAGTGTGTGTAATTCTCAAATACACTTGAGATAGAGCACATTAACTGTTAAACTATCAATTATTTGTATGACTGTTTAAAATACAGGAGAAAGCATTCGCATTGTAAAATGTTAATTGGTTATGTTGATTCCAGGAGCCAGGCAGACATCCTTTGTGCTGATCAACACTTAAAGCTGAATTATATTGCTTAAGTAAATTATTAGGACAAAGCACAGTAAGGTTTGTAAATAAGTAAAATGATTGATAAAATACAAGGAGGGGAAACATAAAAATATAAAACAGTATCTTTGGGAACTGATAACTGTTCAAGCAAATAATGACTTTGTTCAGTGTGACTAAACGCAAGGACCACTGCCTCTATTTTATATCTGCACTGAGTTGCTGCCTCAGATCAGACAAAGGCAAATCACGCAAAACTATTTTAAGAGAAATTGCTCCTTGCCAGGTAAATTCCTGCTAACCAGTGATAAGTCACAAATACTCCATTGGGGAAACTGAAATCATTAAGTAAACAATTTGAAAGCTGAAGTAGAAAGTGCTGATTGCTCTAGCTCAGCTCACCAGGCTGCTCAGATACAGGACTCCTTGCCAGTGTAAGAACATACTTGGAAATAACTGGAGTGCCCATTTTGTGCCTTGTAATGAGGTAGTGAGGCCAGAAGTGGTAACTGGTGGAAGGACAATGAGGACATGAACAGCTTCTGTTGCTAATTCAGGCATTGTTCCTATTCCGTGGGGATAGCAGAGGACTATAATCAGTATCTCGTACTGCTGCAAAACATATTATTTAACATATATTGTTTAACACAATGTCAACTTCAGTGATCTGTTGTGAAACTAATATTTGGAATAAGTTTTAAAACCAAGTGCTTCCTACCTCTGAGTTTCTGGGTTTCATTTCCCTTTCCCCCCTTTTTCTACTCTCTGCCCTGCTGGTGGCTGAATAAAACAAAGAATGTTTCCCTGTTGCTGGCTCGGTGCTCGCAGGAGTTCCTGGGTACCTGTGGCATTTGCATCCTGGCCCGCTGGCAGGGCAGCGTGTGGCCCCCTGTCCCTGCCCGGGCTGCGATGTCCCCGCGGAGCGGCGCGGAGGCTGCGGGGCCGGGGGTGCCGGCTGCCTGCGGGACCCGGGCGGACCAGGCTGGATTTAATGAGCGCGTCTTCACTGACAGATTCATTATTTGTGTTCGGTCGCTTCAAGTCAAAACTGATTAGTTACACTTACTGCAGCAAAGATTTAATGATTTTATTGTTTATCTTCAATTTATTTTGATTAACATCTCCGTTCTTTTCATTGCAAGTGCAATTAGGTGTAATATAACAGCGACTACTTTAATTTTGCTGAAATTAAGATGAATAAGTGACGGATTATGGCACTTTGTTTAACAAATAAATCATAGTTAAGAGGACCGTATTAGTAATAAATGAAAAAAAACCAGGCAATCTAATTAAAATGCATGGAGCTGATTGTTCAAGTTTCCAGAAATGCAATGAATTTTCATTTTAGAAATCAACTAGATTTCAGTGTAGTACTTATGTATTGACAGTAAGATGACAGAAAGGCACATTATTTTGTAAATCATCTTAATTTCTTTTATCATATTGGTAGAAGGAAGTACAAGCAATGAAATGAAGATGCACTTTTTAATTTTTTTAGGAGCTAGGATTATTTTGTCAGAAAACACTGCAATTAAGGTATGGTAAAAAAGAGACTGAGGGACTGAAATGAGGGGAAAACTCATTACTTCAATTCTCACATGTTCAGACTTCAGCATTTTCTGCAACAGATGAATATTCTCCAGGTCCCAGCCACAATTTTCTTTTAAGTTCATAAGATTCAATTCACTGCCACACAGCAACAGCCTCAAGACACGTAAGATGGGAGAAAGAACTAACATGAAGAAAACTGAACTCAACAAACAGTGAGCAAATCAAGATTGCTCTATCCAAGCATCTCCAAATCATGGGGCAAGTGGCAGGGCAGCAATCCCAGAGCCAGCTTACTGTGGGGGTCGTATGGGCTTAACTTCTGATTGAGGAAAACCAAGAGGAAAACGAACCCTTCAGAATCAGAAACTTTATCCCTCTGATGTTTAAAAGACCTTGTATTTGACAGGACAGCTTTGAAGATAAAGACCGAAGCACTCTCCAGCTACAGGCTGTTCAGCACCCCACACTGCTGCCTGCAATGCACTTCACTTCAGTTTCACACAGCTCACTCGTGGTAGAAAGGAGACGGGGGAGACATTTTTGACTATATTGTGCTGTATTTTAGATGCCACAGTGTCTGGCCCAGGCCCTCTTTACAGAGACTGGAAGAGCTGGGCTCCGTTCCACACATTTCCATCATCCCTCTTTCCCACCCCACCCCACACTGGCCGGTTGCTCTCGGACAGCCAACATGTAAATTTGTGAGGTAAAACATGCACTGCCATCCCTGGCTGCAGGCACTGGAGGTGAGCGAGGATGAGAAGGGACTGCTCCCTTTTCCTTAATGCGCAATGTTCTTTTTTGGGGGGGTGTCGGAGGATTTTATTCCAGGGATGAAGGTTAAGGAAGACTTAGGCAGAGCAAGATATACTCTGTTATAAGATCTTGTTTTGATTTTTATCCCCCATATATTAGGAATTGGGGGTGGGGAGTGTGGCAAGGAGAGAAGGGATGAGGAAACACAGAATGCAAGTCTTATGATCACAAAATCTGAAAAAGAATACTTTGTTCTTCCTAAACTTTCAAGCTCTCTTCTTCTATTACTGTTTCTCTCGTAACTGCTTTAAAACACTCTTTCAGATATTCAAAAGAGAGTCAGCATTGAAAGAAGTACTTATTAGGATTTAGTAGCAATTTTTGAGATTTTTTTCCTACCTCATTTAGAGCTTTATTAGTGTACACTCCTTGAAATACAAGAATTTCAGTGGCAATGCAAATTTGTTCCAGATAAGGAACTTCCTCATAGCTTTAAAAGAGACCTAATATTGTATTTTAACAAATGTCTGCAAAAAAAAAAAAAAAATTGAAAAATAATTCTTGTCCTATGGGTGTAGCAGGAAAAATCACTAAAGCCAGTTTTTTTATTAGTGTAAAATAAATAAAGGGAAGAAGGAGGTGAAGTGAGCATCTTGTAAGGCCTCCTTTCTTTGTCCCTGATTATACTGATCAGATCACAAGGGGGCATTAAAATAGGTAGCTCTTCCTAAGAGTACAGAATGAAATAAATAGATAAATCTGGATTCCTTTAGCAAGGCAGTATACCAACTTTTTTGTTGGTATTTGCAAGTGTTTCTGGTTATTCAGTCCCTCTTCTAATATTAGTTTTCAATATTTAATAAATAAATAGATGGTAGGTAAAGACAGAGCAAGAGGGGGAGATAGAGAAGAAATGATGCTAATGACCAAATCAACCTGTAAAAAGCAGCCCTGCTCTGACTGGAGCCCCCGTCATCAGCTGAGTGTCATGTAGGAGAGCCCGAGGAGCCGGGGGAGGCTGTGAGGGCTTGGTGAGCTGGAGACTGGCAGCACCATTGGTTTGAAAGGGCCGTGATTGATTTGTCACCAGAGGCCCATTTGACTGGGCAAAAAGCCCTTCTGATCTCAATCTCTCTCTGCCTCCTTACCTCTGCTGTCCTCTCTCCCTGCTCCGCGTGGGGAGGCTGGCACAGCAGCTGGGCAAGGGGGCTGCAGGTGGGGCTGACACACAGCAAAAGGGTTGAAGGTCACGGCTGCTGAAACTCTGTAAGGACTGACAGGGGACATCCAGCTCATCCTACTCCTCAGTCTCTGTCTTGCCTTTAGAACTCCAGAGGTTTGCAAAGCCCCCGGTACACATCCACACAAATACACCAGCACTCCATTCCCCAAGCAGAGACACAACCAAAGGCTCTCTGTGCCTCTCTCCTTCCCTCTGCCTCTGTCTCTCTCGCACACACTCACACACACACTCACGCACACACACGCTCTGTCTCCCCACCCCTTCCACCTTCCTGTTATCTGTGGCTGGCAGAAACCTCTAGATCTACAAATATTAATTACAAAGGACAACGAAAGGTAAGAAGGCGTCAATTATCCAAAGGTGTCGTGATGTTATTTCAAGTCAATTGCAAATGTGTGAGGGGGAAGATTTCACCCCAGTGATTCCTGTCTGCTTGGCTGATGGGGACCGGAGCTGATTCCCTCCCAGAACTGCTGCAGCTATGCCTTAAACCACACACTTTCCAGCAGGAGCCATCAGCATGGGCCTTTCTGAATTCTCTTTTTATTTCATTCATTAAGGGCATTAGGCAAGTTGGAATTTGTATGAAAAGGATCCTATGGGAATACTGTCTCCAGGGTAGGTATTTTCATGACTTTCCACATCCTGGGGCTCTCTCTGTATCTCTTCTCTTTCTCTTTCTCTTCTGTTAGATGGAGCTTTAAAGGAGGCTGCCCTCATCTTCTACCTAATCTGGGGAAAGGAGCTATTTTGAACTGCATATATTGAGTGACAAAATATTTTATTTATTTTATGACGTGGAAGCTACTAAGAAATTGTGAGACCTTTCCTGCTTAATTTTGTTAATGGGCTTTGTTATTATCATTATTATTCCTATTCCTGTTTTCAGATTTTTCTCACACAGGAGTTTCTAATGACAATTGCCTTCATTATCCAAAATGAAAGAGATAGCAGACTGGACGCAGCAAAATAATATTAATCAAACAAAGGCAGAGTTTAAATTAAAAGGTCTGTTGTGTTCTCATAAAAGCAGGACAATCTCAATACTCTAGCTCATTTCACTTGGCAAAAGAACGTGGCATCAGTTTTTTAACTTTAAAATAGTTTAATGAACACGAATGGAGAAATAATTTTTCTGTGTATTTAGCAGTCTATAAAGAAGAGAGAATGCTTTAACTTTGATCGCCACAATTAGTTCCCTGGGTATCTAGAGGGGAACAGGGCAGCCCTGGGAGCCTCAGTTCTTTAGATACAAAAGCATTTAGATCGCTTTAGAGCAGTTAATCCTGAGACTGGCTAGGGTCCCTTTTGTTTTCTAACTCCATTGTGGGTTTTGTTCAGTTTTTTCTATTCGCATGATTGACTGCCCAATGGATGCTAATTATCCAAATGTCGCTTCTGTCCTTTGAGTGACTTTCTATGTATTATGGGCAACTGTCATGCATTCTGTCATTCTATATCATATTACATGTATTATCATATGAAAATGGTACTCTGCATAAAGGAAGGTGTCTGAACCAGCAGATGCTGCAGATATTTAGAGGACTTGCCTAATTTGAATGGATTTTCTATAGAAAAATTGGTCAGAAAGCATATAAGGGAGAGTCAGAAATTGAAAGTTTATCAGGTAATTATTTTTGTCCTTTTGCTGTTTACATGATAATGTACAAGGCATTAACTGTCTCTGCCACCTTCCTCCTCCCGAACCAGGCAACCCGTCTGTATTTTTTAGAGTATGACAGCTTAAGCTAATTAAACTGATATCTGTCTAAAATAATAAGCCCAGAAAGTTAGAATAAACATTATGATTATAAGCAGAAAAGGCAGCTATACAAATATAGCATCAGTGTTATATTTTAATGATGAACTAGAATTCCTGTATGAAAAACATTAGATGTGGAATTATGAACAATAATAAAGTTCTGCAAAGAAATTTTTCATTGCAATTTTTTTTTCTTAGATCTTTATCTCTTTCCATGATATTAATAAGGCTGAGGGCTAACACAGCTGCGAACGTGAATATTTTTTGTTTTATACATATGTGAACATATATTTTAAACTATATCAAGGGAAAGATTTTTACTGCAATTTTTCTGCTAAAATAAACTTAAGACACCTCAGTGTAATGTGCATGCCAACACTTAACAGGAATGCAAGATTTATAACGATAGGGCTTTTTAGATTTGCACTCTGGGGTCCATTGAATCTATAGGCACATCCAGAGTTCCCTATCCTAAAATGTTAGGATAGTGTTTTATATTTGCCATTCATATGAAATACTGTGGATATATAGCACTGAAATTCATGATCTTGAGTTCCATCAAATATATATGCAATAAGTTTCCATTAATGGTAAAGCTAAATCATGGGAAATACCTGCTTTAGCAAATAACACAAAGATGCCATAGAAAGCCCTGCTCTGCTCTATCAAGGTGCTTTGAAATTTTACATGATCAAATATACATGATCAAGCTGTGCTTGTTAGGGTACGAGGGGCTCCAAATGGTCAATGGCTATTGATCAGGCTGTTAACTATTTGTTCACGATTCTTTATATCCCAAAAGGTTCAGGGAAATGAACAGTGAAAAATTGCATCAGAGTCCACCTTTGTTTGAGATTGATGTATCAAAACAGAGTATTCATTTGCCAAATCTATTGGAAAAAATCTGTAGTAAATTATGACATAAAGACTCCAAGCACAGAGCATTTCCCTTTTTAAAATTGTCTTTGTAAAATTTTAAGTGCTAATTAAAAATGTAAAAACAGAGTCTTTGTAGACCGTGAATAGTGAATTATTGATAAGAGCAGATTTGCACAGCAAAAACAGAGATACAGTCATAGTTTATCAGTCCACCTTTACATTTTACTTTACATTTTGCTCATGCCAAATTTTTTTAACTGAAGTTGCAATAACAGTGATGAGGGAGAATCCATAAGGTGAAAATGGAAATTTCTGTTACTCTGAGAAAATAGCAAATTTTACTGGGATCAGTAAGCTACTATCTTTTACTATCTTTTAGTAATTGAATGCATATTACTCCTCATGAAGGGTTCAAATTAAATGTGGTGGGTTTTTTAAATTATAATGTCATTTGGCAAACATCTCAAAATATTTGAATAATATAATTATTCCTTCTTTCTTGAGGTTGCTACAGTATGCATTTCTACAAGTTCATCATATATTGTTTATTTTTAAAATTACCTATAAAATTGGTTCCATAATTCAAAGTATTACACATGTTGAAAGAGAATGCTAATGTATAATTCCTGCAAAATCATACAAGGCATACTTTATTTGATTTCCTAATACTATACATTACATAAATTCATAAGATCTTTCCTGAACACAGAAAGCTCTAAAGAGAAACTTACTACACACTAAAGAAAACTACTGAACACAAAGAATTATTTCTGCAGATATTTGCCTCTAAGAAAATTATAACATATGTCTGTGTCTGAATCTGCAAATAGATAGATGGTTACACACACATATGTTCATCCACACACACACAGCCTCATACTGTGATATATCTTATACATATTTATACAAACAAATTTACATACTGCATCTTTGGCAATCTTAAACCCAGCAATACGTATTTTGTGCCTCATCTTCAGGTGGTAATTCCCTTAAAATTACTTAATATTTTCCAAATGAGAATTACGCTGAAAAGAATCAGCCATGCTTATATAAAAAGTTTGCAAAGTATAAAATGGGCAAAATGTCCCGGATTGGTGGGAAATGCCCTCTCACCTTCTCGTGTCTGACCTGCCACTTAATTAATCTGCTCTTGTCTGGGAGCGGGCAGTGTGAGCGAGAGGCAGCACAGCAGCACAGCCTCCAGCACTTGCAAAGTTCACAGTCCATTCAGCTTTTAAAGAAAATCATCTTGCCCAAGTACGTTTGTAAGATTTCATTAGCACTGTTTCAGTTTGCACGGTATCTGGCTTCTCGCTGCTGGCACTATTTGCACACAGGGTGCCCCGTGTGCCCGTGCCCGTGGCAGCTCCGTGTGTCCCCGCGCCCCGGCTGCACCGCCAACTTTCTGTGTCCGTACCTGCTCCTGGGCTGGGAAATGCTGCCGCAGAGTCAGGCGGTGCCATTCAGGTAGTCCAGAGAAGGGTTTGGAGTGACAAAATATTGACTGGATTTGGTATTCACTTATGAAGGATGACGTTAGTGCCACAAAAATCCCTGTGATGTACAGGGAATAGTTAATTAATTAAAGGACCTGCTAATTGCTACTTGAGGTACTGTGCAGAGCTGATGAAGAGTGCTTGGTGCAAGGTTAGGTTCTCAGTTTTGAGTGAACATTTTCATTTAAAAGATTTCTTTAAAGTACATCCTAATTTTTTAAACGTTTTTTCAGGTTACTGTATCTAGTTCAGACTCAAGTGTTCAATTGAGCTTCAATTAATTATAATATATAGTCAGGGTTCTTTAGCTGGGATAGATTGATGGAGAAGCTTTGTTTCATTTGGTGCAGGTGGCACTGTTTAATAAGCACAGGAGAGAGTGAATAATGTAGTGTTTGCAAAGAGAAATAAATGCAAAATAGAGAGGTGCAATTAGATCAGCTCAGAGAAATAAAGGGTAAATATTAAATGGTCAGGTATCTCACAAATATCAAATAAAACAGTAATAAGTATCCAGTTGAAAACTGCCATTTTAATTTATGACTATCTAAAAGCACTGCTTTAAAATAAATCTAGTGAGCAAGTCTTCTGCCTTCATTAGGCAGGCACATTTCAATATCTGGAAAATACCAGACTGCTGATTTTTATATTCTACACATTATTTTTCTGATACTGAAATATAAATAGATTCCAAATTTAAAATACAAACACTACGACTTCAAAAATTAATTTCTAAATTGTATTATAAAATGCCTTAACCTTTGGCATTCTTTTTTTTTAATTGGAGCTATGTTATATTGGGGAAAAAATTGCCCCATGAAAAATTAATCTGGAAAAACTTGTAAATCATTATCAGTAATGTACTAGCCAATGAGGGGTTTCTTTGCATGCACTAAAGATGCAATAAAGTTGCAGAAGATTATTGAAAGGAACAACACAATTGTAGATTAAAAAAGTAAAAAAAGCCCATGGAAATGAAAATCTTCTAATGGCACACAAAACCCCAAACCATGTATATACTCCTGAAAATAACAAATTAGAAGAAAGAGAAGGAATATTATTTGACTTTAAAAAAAAAAAAAAAAGATCTGGGTATCTGGTAGCTAAGAGGATAGTCCTGTAAGCTACTTAACAAAAGAATGTAAATGTATTATGCATTTCAGCAACACTTCTGCATCTGAGAATTTCAGCTGTAGACAGATTTTCCACAGACGATTCCCCCCTACTGCTAACCTTTTAAATATACCTATAAAATACAAAATGTTCCCAATCACCTCCAATAAAGGAAGCTTCCTTACATTAAATGCATTGGATATTTGTGTTAGAAACCTGAAGTGCTTTCTGATGTGGTTAAAATCACAAAGAAATGTGGTTGTAGAACAGAAAGGAATGTATTGAGCACATCACTCTGAATACTTGCAGATGGATACGGAGCTGGGGAAGTTAACTTATAAAGTATGGAATTAATCATATTCTTAGGCTCTGAATATTCAAAGGAGGCATTACTATTGGAGTCTTTTCTCTACAAACCTTGTTTTTGCAATGTAGCTGTGTTTACCAAATCCCTGATACACCCAATCGGGGCAGGCTCCCAAGCCTCGCGGATTGGTGGATGCTGAACTTGTAAAATGTTTATGAGGGAGTGTTTGCCTGCTCCTGCAGCCCGGGGTGCCCTGCTGCCAGCACGGAGCTGCCGGGGCTGCTGCACACACAGGGGCTGCAGGGACACCGCGGGGGCAGCTGGGCAGCCACAGGGAGCTCTCATCTCAACTCTGACGTGTGTTTGGGGAAAACAGTCTTCACCCAAAAAAATAACCTTCCCCAGTTTGTTAAAAAATTAACGTCTGTCCATTTACATTAAAAACATCTTCCTACAAAGGACCTTGTTACAAGTATTTGAGCTTTAACTGTAGAGCAATAAGTCTGCAGTAAACAGATTTAAAAAAAAATAATAAGAAGCAGCTACACTCCTAGATGCAAAAAAGAGACCTTTTTGCAATCTTTGCCATGTTCATGCATGGATTTACTGAATTTCTAGTAATTACCACTTCATGTTTTGTAAAAGTTATTCTATTTACATTATTTATTATAGTAGATGCTTGTCAGGCAATCAGATCTAAGCACATCACCAAAAATGTCCATTCCCCAAAATAAAACTCCAAAGCTATCTTAAATATACAGCTACTGACCTTCAGAATCGTGTTTTCTTTATCAATTCACTGTAATAAAAATGAACATTTTGTCATCACTTTGGGAAACTGTGCCAAACACCTTAAAACACATGTCACATGCCAACTTTACTTCATTTTTCTCCTCAGGGAATAGATACATCTGGAATCATAATCACAGATAAAAACCTTGACAAAATTGCACATGAGCCCAGCCCTTCTCTCCAACACCTACCTTTTCATAACATTTAATACAATATTAATATCGGTTACTAAAAAGGCTTCCAACCTTTACATTTCTGACATAACATGTTCAAACCCATATTTCACACTTCTTGTTCTGTTTTAAGTTCAGTGGATTTAACAGGACTCTGGAGAGAAGATCATGTGGTTGAAGATTTCCCTCCCTCTTTGACACCCGTAGAGGCAGTTTTGGAATTGTTTAAATAGCTGTGGCTATATAAACTGAAATATGTGAGACATTGGACATCTTATTTCTGTCTCACATCTATAGATACGTGCTTGTATTTTCCTCTGAAATCAATGGCTTGTACCAGGGAACAACAATTCCAGCGCAACATCTGGGCAAAACCTTCGGAATATTTTCCTTTTAAACTGTATTATTTCTCTTTCCTGCATATGCCTGGTTTACCAGACAAATACAGTTAGCTAGTATATATAATAATAGTATTTGGTCGTATTTATTTGTGATTGACAGTTTTTCAAATCAAAATAAAACACATTCTTAGTCGATCATCTTCTTGAGAGTGCGCTCCTGTTTTAAGCTCGGTTTGCTTCTGAAGACAGCCAGAGATCTCACTCCATCAGGGGTAAATGGTGGAATTATAGATCCAACAGATCCCATACTCTCTGAAAAATGCTTGGCTTAATATTTAATAGCTAATTCCTGGACTTGTATTTTTACTGCATTCTTTTATCAAATACTCATCAGCTGGTATTGCAAAGAAAAAGAATGGGAAAACTTTGAAAATTTCCATTTATGATTGTGTTTGTAATTAATCCCATGCTGGAAGTACCTCGGGCAGCTCACTGTATGGCTTTGTTCATGTCAGAATGGGGAGAGCAACCTCTTTTTGTTACATATTTAACAGCTTTGAAAGACATTTTTTTTAACAGCAAATGTACTAGACAGCTTTAAAGCAGAGGACATTAAATAGGGGCCAATTATTCATTCGGCAGCTCTACGTGCATCAAAAACATGCATACCACCAAATTTTCCTGAGACAAACCACTTAAATTTCCCATGACTCAGACACCATTTCTGTACCCACTAGATAAGGATAGCAATCATTTACAAAAAGAAACAGATATAACATGTTTCCTACCCTTGAATACTAAAAAAAACTTTTAAAAGACTTTGATTTACTATTTGGGGACAGCATTGGTGGCAAGAAATGTCCTATTTTTAAATGGAACGGTGTTCCTTGTTAAGATAATTTAATTATTCTCTTTCACTTTAAAATGACCCAAAGTGTCTAACTCAGTATATAAGAAGTGCAGAAGGTGATCCATGGATGGAGTAATAATTTGCCCGAACCATTTCAAGTCAGTCCACGGAGCTGCTGGTCTGTCTGCAGCAACTTGGGGAGAGGAAGAGCTGAGCTGAGCTCCACTTGCTGACAGGAAGCAAACTGGCTCACATTTTAGGAGAACAACATCATTGCCTATAAAAATGAAGAAGAGACAAAATAAATAAAACCAGTTAATGTTGTAGTTAACTTGCAAATCAAGTAAATCTGTTGGTACAGTATTTTAGAAATAAACGATAACAGCATCACACCAAACACACATTTCTGAACATATACGCACTCTGATTTTGATTTAATGGTATCTCAGCGTCAACTATTGCTTCTTTTGCTGGTACACACTTCCTGATGCCTACTGTGAAGGGTGCCCATATTTACAACTGAGTTAGATGATTAATTACACCTTGTCAATCACGGTGCATGAAGACATAACACCACAGCAGACAATGAAGAAGATGCCTGAAGCTACAATTACATTTTAATTCATAGTTTATTGTATGTTCCCATATATTGCAGTCTAATAACCGTAGGGGCATCGAAAACATATGAGATATCAATCACTCTGCCCCTGGTCTTTCATGTTTATATTATTCCACAGTCTTTAAATTACCATAAGTAGTTACTTATTTTCTAAGCTTTCTTCTCTTCTCTCTTACCTTTTGCTTTCATTTATCTTTTATTCTTAGTATCTTTATCCAACAGCTATAAGTATTTGATGGAAGTTTGTAGCTCACTTAAAATCTGTAACAGACAACCTGAAACCCAGCAATTAGCAAAGACAGCTTAGACTTGTGTTCCTTTGTTGAAGGAGGCGTTGAATCTTTTGTTCTGATTTAGTCACGGTAGCTGGGTGGAAGCTGGTACCTCATTATGTGGTTGGTCTGTTTGTCTGGTAGGTAGCAGATGGTACTGGAGATGACGTTACCAAGAGAGGCAGGGTAGAGAAACTCAAGACCTGTGATTTGTTCACCTGTCACCTATAACAAAATACAGGTTAAAAGACTTTATTATTAACTGCACCATTTTTTAAATGAAAAAACTCTCATTTCAAATGAGCCTGCATTTCATTCTGAAAACGATTTTGCTCCAGCAATTTTTCTGTGGCTCATTATTTGAAAGTATCCTTGATTTTATTCTGAACAATGTAAATGTCATTCATGTGTCAGTGTGTACATTAGCAGCTTTATGTTTACATTCTGTTAGTCTCCTTGTGTTTTGGTAGCAAGGGTTGGATGTCTTCTTGTGTTTGTATATCCATTAGAAGAAAATCAGAGATACCCTGTGAACTGGAGGCCGTGCCATACTTTTTCAGTGTGCTCTTGGTATTATTGGTTCCATCCACTGAGGCAATTCTGTAGTATAAAATACTCTATTTTAATTTTGGTAAATACCTAAAATCATTTTTATAATTAGCAATGTCAGAGTGTACAAATCTATGACCTTTCTTAACTGCAAGAAGTACGTAATCAATTCAGTGCTAGGGAATTAGTCTGGTATGAAAACGTGTGAGGATAGCAGGGTACACAGCTGTGAGTGAGGATATCTGCAGCATTGCTTGAGCAGAGGTGAGCTGGTGCTGTCCCACCACGGGCTCCGTGCTGTCTGTGAGCAGTGATCCACAGCTGCTCCTGGAGGCAAAGCTCCCAGCACGGACAGGGCTTGGAAACGTCTCACTACTCTACCGAGGAAGGGAGAGATGATTTTATCAAGATAAATACTATACAGAGCCACTAATGGTGCTGTAGGATTCTAATCTGAATTCAAACTTCCATTGTTTCCAAGGTCTGATTTTAGGACAGACTTCGGATAGTTCCCACGGTTGCCAAATTAGCTTCCATTCTGTATGGTTTCTTGAGGGATCTTGTGGCTATCTCATATGCGTTTCTACAAGAGACACTTTGTTCTCCTCTGTGACATGCAAATGTCTTTAACTACTCAGAGCAATCCCAACAAAAAGATGATAAAAAGCCTCAATTATTGTAAGAATGGAATGCATAAACCCAGCGAAGTTTGGCTATAAACAGAAGAATTCCAATTTTAGCAAGGATAATCTTAATTGCACTACACCTGTAAGAGGCAAATCGCTCTGTCAGAAAACAGCACCTGATGGGAATGAGCATGATGTAATAATTCATAGCCACGGATGAGGCAGCGAGTCTCATGATCTCAGATGTGCATTCACATTTACCTTCCGTTGTGCTACCTTTGCTAACATAATTAGAAGTGTGATATTTGACATCTTTAATGGTAATTAGTCCGTCCTTACTACCCACCTCCTGGATAAATATTTAGACACCGTGAATAGTCTCCCTGTGCACTCTTTGTCTTTCCTGGAGTCTATGTGAAGCTTTTCCTCAAGTTCAGAGACCTTCCTGGCCTGGTTTTCTTACAGTCTGGAAACAAGAGATGCAAGAGGCCTTGGTTTGTGGAAGGCTCCACAAACTGGAGCGACTCAAGTTATTCTGTTCTAACAGTGAATATTTGTCATAACGAGGGTTATTGGGTGCATTCAACTAGTCATAAATGTTTGGGGTATCCGTGATGTCGGAGTGGAAACAAACTCCTGAACGGCTCCTTCTCGCGCCCTGGCAGAGTTGTGCCCCACAGTCTCTTCGGAGCGCCATGGCCCGACACGTCGCCGACGGTCACGGGGCGACAAACGCCGAGGTCCGCGCGGGGCCGGGCCGCTCCCGAGGCCGCGGAGCGAGCAGGACGCGGGCGGTGGCCGGGCGGCGGGGACAGCGCGGGGACAG
>VXBB01015518.1:0-27343 GCA_013399915.1 Illadopsis cleaveri
GATTCTGTGATTCTGTGATTGCTGACATTCAGCTTATATTGTAGGTTGGTGCTGCTTGTGTAGTTTTAAAATAGCATTGTCTAGCTCTTTTACAGCAGATGTGCAGCTGTGCCTGTTTGTCCTGGTTTGGAAAGACAGGTGTCTACTAAGGAAGGCAGGAGCCTCTCTTGAAGATGTAAACCCCCTCCCTTCAAATTATGATAATTTTGAAATTAAAGGGCTCCCAGGCAAAGATATGGGAATGGAAATAACCGTTCTTTACTAGCAAAATTAAAATAAAAATATAGTAGTGCAAAAAAAGCAAGCAAACAAAAAGAAAACACAGATGGGGTCAGAATACAACTTTACACCCTGTTGGTCAGTGTGTTGGTAGCAGTCCAATCAAGTCCTCCTGGAGTGACAGATGTGGTTCTGTTGGAGCAGAGATGGTTGTGTAGAAGAGTGTAGTTTGCCTCTGAATGTCCAGTGGTGGTGGAGATGGGTCTGCTCTTCCTCTGGGAATCCAGTGGAAACAGGCTGCCTTGGTGTTCTGACTCTCAGATTTTTATCCAGGTAGAAATGCTTGGCTCCTCTCTCTGGGTGGTGCATCTCGCTCAATAGGATGATGTAATTTTATCAGTCATGCAGTGAGCCTTAATGGCCCATTAACAGAAGATATCTCCCTGGGCGGAGGATGGGTTGTGGAAGAGGTAAAGAGAACACTGCTCCACCTGGTTTTAACAGCTGGCCCATTAACAGAAGATCCCCCTGGAGTTATGAGAAAATGAACAGATGAAGAAACACTGTCCCACCTGGTTTTAACAGATGGTAATAGAATCATATTTTTGGTTACATCTTGCATTGCAGCTTAAGACGCTGTTATATAAAGATTTATTCCAACACATGAAAATATGCATGTCCTCTGTCCACTGTGATCAAGGCTGATAGAAAACAGCTCTGATCCTGAAATCTTATAACCACATTATACTGTCACAATACTTAAGTTATTATACCTTGACATGCAGGTCAGTTTTATGGAGCAGAATTACGTCTTCTGGCTGATGGCCAATATCTTGTTTATTCAAACCATCAGCAGGAGCACTTGCATCAGTCTTACACTGCAAACAAGTTTCCAACACAAGTTTTCAACAAGTTTCTCAATTTTTCAGAATTCGTGTTCGTGGAAGGTAACATTCTTTTAGACTATTTTCTATGGTTTTCTCCCTTCAAAAAGAGTTTTTTCAACTATTATCAGGCCAAACCCTTTTGGCCTGCTTTAATTTACCTATAATTTAAAAAAATGAAAATCAACAGTTCTCTGAAATTTTACAGCTAGTTCCTATTTTAAAACCAATTCTCACCAAAGTAACTTGAAGCTTGACAACTGAGATAGACATAATTTTCTTTAAGTAATGAAATCCTGGGATGAAATTTACCATGCTCGGTCTCTATAAGACAGATAATTTTATTTATTTTAGAGTAAAATCCAGTTATCTGTTTAAGAGTGCCTTTGGTGATTGTCCTGTGAAATAATATAACCTTCTCTTTAAAAAGGCTGCAGCAATAAGTACCCAAAGTTTCCATTGAGTACCAATACTTTAGCTTCATTAAAAAAAATTTTTGAAAATGACAGTCTTTTGCAAAAGGCTTTTTGAGCATAAGTAGTAGAAAAAAGACCATTTTGTTGTCACTGTAAGGGTATTTAATATGCAGTACACCCCGTGTGCACAGTCTAAATTATAGAGAACAAGCATGACCAGAATAGTCATTTTACTATGCTTCTGTTGCAGTGTAACATCCAAAAGTTAAGCACTTCATCCCAGTGAGATGGTCTGGGGCAATGATGGTCCTATGCAACCCAGAGGTGAGAGGAAGAAAGCAAGTCCAGATGTCTGCAAGCACCTGGAGAACAAGGCTACCTGTCCCAAGGCCATGAGCTTTCCAGACAGAATCTCCAGCTCAGACTCTCATCTGGGCAGGGCTGGCATCCAATCAAGTGACCCTTTGTTACAGAAACAGAATTTTGTCTTAACTTTCCTGAAACACCAGAACTCCAGAAGGCAAGGTTCCTTGAAAGGAAATTGGTTCAGGCCACTGAGCCTTCATCTTTTCTACCTTTCTCATCAGAAACAAGTTCAGCAGCTATTAAAGCTCCCATTTTCTATGGCAGAAGTGATTTTGATCTGGCCTTGAAAATGCAGATCCTCAAAGTCAGAATTATTTTCTGCCTCTACAGAATTTCCTGGGGCTGATGCCTACATTTTCTCGATTCCACTGTGTTCATTGTGACCAAAGGGAATCCACACTCCAGAACAGGTCTTACAGTTCCTGGAGCAAGATTGTGGATTTCTTGATAATCTTGATACCTGAATTTCTTTATGACTTTTTTTATTTATTTAGGCACTCATGCGGTATATGAAGAATTATTTCAGATGCATCTTTGGATTTTTTTTCCTGGACATTACATTTCTAATCATCACCACAGACTTCAAACACCAGTATTCCTTTGGCTGCTTGGTGCACTGCTAGGGTTGTCTCTAGTATCAGCCAAAGCTGAAGTAACCTTGTACCAAGAATAGAGCTGGCAACAAGAGGAAAAACAGGCCAGATGCTTTGATTCATCAGTTGTACCAAATTGTCTTTATCTTATGTAAGTAAGGCTCCAAGCTTTGTAAAATTATGGGATCTTTTTCATAGGCAAAATTCCCACAACTGAGATTCTAAAGTCACGGAAGTGTTTCTGTGAGACTGCACTCAAAAAACGGTTTCAGGTATACAGAAGTGTTAGGTGAGAACTCTGGGAGGAGGCTAATAGAGGAGCGAGACACACTCTGTCCAGATAAATCCTGGGGGTGATCCTGCTGTAATTATGAGTTTCTCTGCTAACAGATGTTCACATTCAGAATCTGCCTGACTGTGGATAATAGAAGAGATTAACATTTGCCAACAACTGACCTTGTGTTTTATATGGCTTTCCAAAATCTACCAGCCTCAGAACAATCAATAGCAGTACTAAATAGGACAAAAATTTGAAAACTGCATAAGCATTTCCAGAGATGCAAGCTACATCCATTAAATTTTAATTAAGTGAAAACTGTTTAAGAGCTAGAGACTTTTTGTCTCTTTTTTATTTTTTTTTTCCACAGGTAGCTTAGATATGGGCAATTACTTTTCTATTTTTGAAAAGATTCCTGATCTCATGACAAAGTTTTCCTGAGTTCATTTATATTGGTTGTTGACCTGATTGGCACAGCACACAGTTTGAGACAAGTTAACAGAAAAATTGAAGCAAATTCACAGAAGCTTATTTCAAGTTTGATTGGCAGTGACATTTTGCTTTTAGAAGAGAAATAAAAGCTCAAATGAAAATGTGTTTGTTTTTAAACAGAAAAAAATGTACTGATTTTTTTTTTTTTTTCCATTAACAATCTAAGTATCTTTTAAGGTACACAAGGTCATAGCTTATAGCCTTAAAAAATGTGGCTAACAGGTAATAGGGAACAGAGCACAATTAAAAGGGTTAAAGATCAAGCTTGGGGAAAGAAGATAAGAGGAGGTTCATGGGCTGTTGGGGGATGTTAAGACTTGGGAGAATGGGGTTTTTTTAATGGTTACTAATTAGGCAGGAAAAATATTTTTATCTGGCTTTTCAATAGTTACAAAAAAAAAAAGTTAAAATTCTGTGTAGATGAAAGAGAAGGCTAGTGGCTGCTATGTAATTCCTTGTGCGTCATGATATGATTTCCAGTACACGTAATTATTAGAACAGCTTTTATACGTTAGTTGATCAAAGGAGTGTTCTTAAATGTAGCAAAGAGCAGAGACTGAAATTAAGAAGGGTCTAGAAAACATATTTCATGAGGAACAGCTGACAGAACTGGGGTTGTTTAGTCTGGACAAGGGAAGGCTCAAGGGGACCTTATCACTCTCTACAACTGCCTGAAATGAGATTTTAGTGGGGTGGCAAGGGGGGTCAGTTCCTTCTGCCATGTCTCAACTGAAAGGACAAGAGAAAAGGGCTACAAATTGCACCAGGGGAGGTCAAGATTACATATTAGAAAAAACAAAATTCCCAGAAAGTGTCGTTAGGCCTTAGAATATATTGTCCAGGGAAGTGGTAGGGTCGCCATCCCTGGGAGTGCTCAGGAGGTGTACGAATGTGGCCCTGGGGGATAGAGTTTAGGGGTGGTTGTGGTGGTGCTGATGGTGCTGTAGGGTGCTTAAAGGTTGGACTAGATGATTGTGAAGGTTTCTTCCTAAGAGGATTCTGTGATTATGTGATTCTGTAAAAAGGAGAAGAGGCCAATTCAAAATTTGAATTTTTGTTTCAGTAACTATTCCGGTTTAAATTCACAAATAACTTACTTGAATTTTAGGATCTTCACTACAAACTCAGCTCATTGTGTTATGCATCCTTTGGATGGATGGCTTAGCATGCAGGATGGCTGACTGGCCCTTACAGAAATCTTCAGCCTGAATATAAATGTGATGGCAAAACAGAAGTCTCACACTTGCTGGTTTCTGTCAAACCCCAGTGATTCTGCTTCATACACTGAATATACATAGATCCATTCCTAGAAACGAGTTCCTTAACACTAGAAATATGCCAGTAATCTGGCACATGTAATCTTCTGTATCTATATGAAAATTCTTTCCTGTATGCTTTAGTCAATGAAATGTTTAGTAGCACTGACCCAAAGCAAATCATAGTTGTTACTAACATGCAGGCAAGATAGATTCACTCAAACTTCATTAAAGTTTTCAAGTCTACCCTGAAGGAAAATATCAAACATGGCTTAAGTCAATTAAATAGATTCCTGGTATGACATGATTTTAATATATAAGAGTATCTCAAACATCTCAAAAAGGAAGAGACTCAAAGCATGTGTAACAAAGCTTCAGGATCAAGACTGAGATTTATTAGTCATCCTTCAATACCTTGAGACCAATTCAATTTGTCAGAGCTGGATATCATTGCCATTTTCCACAGAATCCTGGGTTTTAAATCAAGGCCAACATAGCATCTAACCTTGGAGTGCAAAAGAATTTATAGTATTGCTGGAAGGGCCATGTCTCACAGGGATTTAAATCTTTTGAATAATCCATTCTGATTTTTTTTCCCCTAGAGGTGTAAAAGAGGACAACTGCTACTATGTTTAACAGATTAAGCAATAAAATCACGTGCAGCAGGAGTGATCCACACAGCAGAATTATTACATGTATCTTCAAAATTTATCCTAAATTAGTATTTTACACAAAGAGAATCCTGCATGATCTCCTAATCTGTTTTATGTGACTGACGTTCATTCTCTGCCGTGTTTTAATTTGCTTTTCTTGTGTGAGGATGTTTTAGGAAGAATACTGTTAATTTTGAATTAAAACTTTTAGGGCAGAAATTACAGCATGACACATTATATATACTGCACCAGATGTATATGGAGTACATAAATCTTTTATGTGTGTGTGTGCATGTATTTCATACACACACATGCATCTGTCAGGATGGTGCAAGTAGACACTCTTAAGAGTTGTGCTTCAGTTGTTTACATTTCAGTCAAAATACAACCAACTAAACTGAAATTTGCCATGGCCAAGGTTCATGTTTAATTTTAGAAAAAATAGTTAAACTCTATCTAAAAACTAAATAAAAATAATAGTACACAGTTTTTCTGATATTGCAAAATTCTGACAGTCCATCTTTGATGGGCTCAAGCACTGGAAATCCCTGAAGAATTTTTAAGTTCACTGAAGATGTGTCTTTTGCCACCTTGTGAATATCTGCCTACATTTGGGTAAAATAGCAAACTTTCAAAACAATATTGTCTGTAAATGCTCACTGAAAACCTTTTCTTATCTGGAATTCTTGATTTTCCCATGTGTTGAATATGTCCCACCCTAATGTTGCATGAGACTTCCCTTTCCACTCAGCTCAGAGCCCCTGCAGCTGGTGTCAGACCCTGATGCTTGAACTAAAAAGCACTGACTGTAAGATTGTGCTTTGAACACTCTTGATGCCATTCCTGCCTCATCCAAATCATGCAAAGCATCTATAAAAACCTACCTGGGGAAAGTGGGATTGAGAAATAAGCTGTGTCAGGATTGACAAGAGCTGCTCTTCAGGGAGGGAAAGGAGGCAAAGGAGTAGGGGCAGTGCTGGCCATTTGAGGAAGAGGAGAATGGGAGTGAAAGATGAGAAGTGAGCCTTGAAGTGTCTGAAAAGTTAGGTGAGTAGAAGAGGGTGAGAGATGTGGGCAGGGGGTTGTTCAGGAGCTGCAGTGAAAAGCCAAGGAGGACACTTGGACAAGAGTCATGGTGGGTGAGACATGTAAATTACATAAGCACAGGAAGAGAGAAGATGGATAACAGGTCGAGGTCTTTGTAAGATGCCAGGATTTGGACAAGAGAGCACTGCCAAAAGCCCAAGAGGTTCGTAAAGAGAAATTGGACCTACACGGGTGAGACACATACCTCGTAGTAGATCAGAGAAAGTTAAATGTGGCTGAAACTGAAATTCCTTCTACTTCTGCATCCTATACAACGCAATGCATAAAACCATCTAGCGATATCTGTGTTAGTTACCACTGCTGTATGAACTCGGTTAATAAATGCAGCAGTAGGCTTTGCATTCTGTGTTTCTCTCTTACACAAGCCAAACATTACATTTCTACATGTATTTAGGGTGTGAGCATTTCCTTAACATTTTATATGGAAAAAAGTAAACTTGCCTCTTCAAGAGGAACTGATAGGTAAGTACAAAAAACCAAGAAATTAGATTTTTCTCCTAATCTGTGATTAAAGAACTCTAGAAGGAAAGTACTACCCTCTTAGCTGAATTGCAAATTAAAATAGCCTAGATGATATTTTAGATGGAGAATGCACACATCAATCAGGTGGAATTTAGAGAACAGTAATTAGTATTTAGCTTGAAATACTGTAATTTTTAGTCATGTTCCTGTTTGTTCATTCAATGAAGTAATCCAAAGTATGGAATATTAAGAATAAAGCAAAAGATTACATATTAAGAAAAAAAAAAAAAAAAAAAGATAAATTTGGTTGTTGAGTTGGGTTTTTTTGCTGTTTATGCTGGTAGTTGGGTTGATGGAATAGATGTGTGTCCATAATTATTCTCNTTTAAAATTATAAAAAAAAAAAAAAAAAAAAGATAAATTTGGTTGTTGAGTTGGTTTTTTTTGCTGTTTATGCTGGTAGTTGGGTTGATGGAATAGATGTGTGTCCATAATTATTCTCTTTTTATTTTCAAAAATTAAAGTTTCTGAAGACTAGAAACAGCAGAATTACATTTAAGTGAATTACATTAGTGATGTTAGTCAACTAAAATAAGCAATGTTAATATTTAAAATTATACCTACCTTGAGCTTGAGTAAACAGCTTGAGCTTTTTTCACAAGCTTATAGGGTTCCCCACATCAGACAATTAGATTGCTAATGAAAATGAAATATTATTTTCAGGCAAAAGCAGAAAATTTTTTAAAAGAGAAACAAAAATGCTACTAATGTCAAAAGAGATAGTTATAATTTTTATTTATTTATTTTCCATTATTGCAAAGGAAGATGAAAGGATTTAATCTTGGGTCACAAAAAACAATGTAAACTCTTCAGATCCTCCAAGATTCATAAGGTGGAAGGCAGGAACTATTCTGAAGGCTGCAGAATTAATTCCTGCTGTTTCCATGCTTAGTCTGGAATAGAAAAAGCAAGCCATATCCATTCCCCAGCATCTTTGGCAATGCAGTGATGACCGTGTTGTTGAAATCTAAATAACCTTTAAACTCTCCTGAAATTCGTTATTTCCTTGGAGTCAAACAGACCCTAAGTAGAGTTCTCACATTTCAAAATATATTCATTCATTCATTCATTCATTCATTCATTCATTCATTCATTCATAATTTATTTCTCTATAATGTTCAGTTAAATCTGCATTTATTAAATTGAGTAGGACTACTGCATAGATAGCAACAGCTGAAAAGCCACACCAAACTGAACACAACAGTGGTGAAGTCTCAGATATTAAACACCAAATAGATGCAGGCACCAAAGGCAGTCAATGTTTTCAATTTCCAAGTGTGTTAAGAGCAGCATGAGAAAACACTTAGAGTAAGATAAGAGTGCTTCACAGCATCGGGGGTGCTGATTGGCTGGTGATTCGTAAGGTTGAATTGCATGGCAATCTAAATGCATTTTGATTGTAACACAACTTCAAAATTGCTAAGACTTTAAACACTGCTGATTATTCTAAATTATTAAATGAGCTAGAAGAAAATTACCTATGAAGCCAAAATAAGCCTTGATGATTTTTATTAGTGGTAACAAAAACATGTTGATATTAGTAAGACTGAGGAATGAACAAGTACTTTGCTTCTGGGACTGAAATTCATGAGAATGTGCAGATGTAAGAGTATTCATGTTTCCTGGATTATATACATATTTCTATTTTTAATTTTCCACTGTGGAAGAAAGATTGAAAATCCTCACATCCTAAAGTTTTCTAACCACCTTAAATACCTTTTCTGTTAGAATATGTAACCAAATGTAAAAAAAATATAATAGTGTAAAGGCAGATAGAGACTGAAAAAGGATATTTCCTCTGGAAGAACACCTTTCCTCAAAAATATTCTTGGCAGGGATAGGGGGTATTTTATATAGTTTAAACTGCTTTGCTGCTAAGTACCTTAAATACCATTTAGAATTTCTCATGTTTTTTCAACAAAAATTGCAGCAGGTTGAACAGATAAATTAAAGAACAATTCAAGTTGTTTATTTGGAGATATTGGAGAAATTCAATAGAACATGATAGCTCTGCTACTGAAGTGGCAAAGCATATCAAAAACTCTGATTAGCCGAAAAGTTACTAAGGAAAAGTCTTGGCTTACACAGTATAGAACATGCCATACAAATTTTATTTCAAGTCCTCCAAAATTTCCCATGATATTAACTGGTTCCAGGACAAGAAATTATTGATAATAATAGTGATAAACTAAGCACTTCAATAGTAAATTTAAACCTCTTTTGCGTTCCACTCACTAAACAAGGCTAAAGCGCTAAAACTGAAAATGTGCTGAAGAACTCTTTTTCTAAATCAGGTCCTTTTTGCTTTTTGGTTTTGTTTGTTTGTTGGTTTGTTTGTTGGTTTGTTTGTTCGTTTGTTTAAGGCTGTTACATAATTCAGGGCTCAGACACAGATTTTGGTTGCAAACAGTTGTTGTGATTTAATGTGTGTTGGAAACTAAGCCCCACACATGGGGCAGGTATCATCTTTTATTTTATTCCTGGATCTTTGTACAGACTTAGACTGAACTTCAGACTGTTACTCGTCACAGAGTTGATGGTGTAAGTCGAGGTTCTTTCTGCCTCTACTGCAAACTACCATCATGTTTTCAGCCACTCCTGATTTGGCTTCAGGTTGCTTTGAACATCAACAGTACATCAAATATGCTAAAAGTACTAGCAATTTCTCCTATTAACACATGCAGAGACTAAACTTTGTGAATTCTCTTTCTTGTATATTAAAAGCATATGGATTGAAACCTCATTTTGAGCAACTAACATTTTTGCATGGCAGGGTACAATTTATTGATTTTGCAACTGAATTATTCAAGATACTCATTGGCAGAGAAATTATGCAGCTTCAAAAAAAGCTGAAACCAATACAAAATTCTAAAAGAAAAGCGCCAGGTATACAAAACTGAGTTGTTTAATGAAATTATAATCTTGTCTGCATGTGGAAAAATCAGTAGTGTCTCAAATGTGAAATAACAAATTATTGATAGTCATTAGACCTGATTCACATCTTGGAACAAATCTTACATTTAATCAATAGCAGCATTTAATTTTCAAAACTCCAAACTCCTACAATTTTGTAAGTCTGAAATAACTTATGACAGCTAAAATGATACCTATATCACCTATATTTTAAAAAAGGCTTATATGTTGTTTGAAATACTTAGGTTAATGCTCCTTTCAAATATTGAGGATGCAGTTGTATTCTGAGGCTCAAGAATTTTCATGCATATGACAGCTTTCTTGACAATATTGATAACAGATAGTCACCTAGGTACCAGCCCACTGAGAGGAGAATTTAGCCTTTGGCTTGAAGCACTCAGTTTCCATCACAAATCTTCCTATCTACCCATATCAAATTGAATAGTGCTGTAGTTGAAATTCTTATGCAATGTGAAATAAGGAATTTGCAGATATGGATGTTCTGAGTTTAAAACTGCTTGAACTACTTAGAAGTGAAAAAGGTCCAGCATATATCCCCCAGAAATTAGACATTTCATGAAGTTTAATTTTATATTGGAACTTCATTATTTAAACTCTTTTGTTATTTAGCTCTGTAGTATAAGCTATCACTAAAGGAGTTTGAGACTACTGCCAAAGCACAGACCAACAGAACCTCTGCTTCCCACAGTTTTGAGTAGACTTACCTTCTTTTGTTCATATTACCTATTTGCTACAATTTCTCATTTATTTATACCCAAGTACCATGGGCTTTATTTTACCCCCTTTTCCCTTGCACAGTGGTGGTCCTTTTGTGTCCCACCCTCCCATTTGTTTGCAAATTTCTCATCGTTCTCCATTAACATAACACCAAAATGTAATGAACAGCTCTCATATGGTCCATTCTTTCCACATTATTCTCAAGATTTCAACTCATGTGTTCTTGAATTCACTTTATTATTATTATCTTTAAAATAATGATCTTTATCATGTTTTGTTGGAAGCAACAAAACTCAAAATTACTTTAGAATTCTGTTTCATTTACTTCTTCAAGTGGGATCCCACAATCTTCTTTCTGTGGCTTACAACAAGTAGGCCTGCAGAACGTTGCCTAAAACTGTGAAATTTTGTCCCCTGAACAATTTCTTTTTACCCCCCAAAACAAACAAACAAGCCCGAAAACACAGTGGGCAAAATAAACACAAAAAACAAACAAACAACCCACAATCAAAAAAGATAACTACTTAAGAATTCAGAGAAATAAAGGAATTTTTAAATGTTAACAAAATATTTATTAAGGAGTTTTTTATGAAAGAAAAAGTGGTTTGTAAGTGACATGTCCATTTGAGGTCTGTACATCTGTTTAAAAGGTCTGTTTCCCTGTGAGGAGAGAAAAGAGACCCTACGGTTTGCCACACAAGATAAGCATCTTGCCTTTGGCAGTAAATAATAGTGGATCTTTAAGAGAAAGGCAAAAGTCACAGTGAATGCCTCTAGACAGGCATTAAATGTTGTAGACTGGGATAAAAGGTGGAAGGAAATTTGTCTCCTGACCTTTGTAGGAAACAGCACGCACCTCAACAAACGTGTATGCGAGAAATGCAGAATCAATCACAACTATTAACCACGTGAATGCTTGATTATTCAATCTGGTGATTGAAATGAAACTTAAAAAATAATATTTTTTCACAAATTATTTTAAAATTTAAATTATATTGTTACCTTTTCACTGAAAATGCAAAGCTTTCCAAAGGAAATGTAATTGAAGCAATAAATATATATGCTTATTCTAAAAACAGCTGAAATGAAAAGCTTCAATTCCAATGAAAATATAATCTCCCTTTTTTACTATTCAAAACCCACCAATACATGTGACATCTTGAACACTGCAGAAACTTCGATATTTTTCCGAATGGAGTTTCCAGTGTAGTTTATGAGATAGAGACACAAAACTTTGTTACTTTGAAAAATTAATTCAAGGAGTTGTTTCACGTTTGAAAAGAGAGAATTAGAAAAAATAAGAGTGTTTTAGGGCTTGGTTTTACTCATTAAAAGAAATTCTTCTTTTCTTCTTTTTCCTTTTTTTAAGCGCTTCATGTTTCTCCCATAGTCTCTCTTCAATCAGGGAAATAAAGTTATTGTAAATTTCAGGAGGAAAAAGTCCATTCAATCTCGGAAAAAACAGCACTTTATTCCAACTCAAAGCGTACAGATGATATTTCTATTCAATTCTCTTCCCTTCAATTGGAGTAAAGAGCTCACAAAATGTTTTTAAGGGATGTTAAGTGAAGTCCTAAAGTTAAAAGGTAATAAATAGCAAAAGCAAAGGAAATGATGAGTGGCGGAAAAAAAAATTTAAAATAAAATAACGACAATAAAACAGTTGAAAAGCTTTTCAGTTATAGAAATCATGGTCATTCAGCACATCAAACATATATTTCTTGTAATAACTTGAATACTAAGTTGTTCACACTATGAAAATACCTATCTGATTTCAAGAACACTATTCTGAAGCTAAAGACAAGAAAAGATTTTCACATGTAAAACTGACTGAGAGAAAAGACTATGTCTAAATAAAAAATAGTTGCATGTAATAAATTTTTAATCTTTTGGGATTGACTCAAAGGAATCAGATATGGTTTGAGTTAACCAGTAGTGGTAATTCATAACTGATTTAGTTTTATCCCCACTTCACTGCTGCAAGTGGGGATCCCTGCAGAAGGAAGATGACTTGGGGTTTCAGGTGTTGAAGATGGCGGAATGTTTTTCTCTTTAAATACTAGTTAGCTAGGGAACTTTTTTCTTCTCTAAGCTTGATGGCCAGAAGAAAAGAAGACAGAAAAAAATAATTTGTAGTGGTTTAATGATATTTATGTATTTAGTATAAAATTGTCACTACTTGCCAAAGAACCCCAAGGAGTACAAGCACAATTCAAAAATTGTAGTCTTTAACTAAAATAGGGTGCAATAATGAACCATCAGCAACCACAAGGAAAATAACTTCTAGAATTTCTGTTAAGGCAGGAACATAAATAATATTGCATACTGAGAAATTACCTACCTGAGGTTTAATTGGATAGTTATGTTAACAACAGAAAATGTGGAAATTTTTGCTCACTGGTGTTCAGATGCTGAGACTTGGGGCACTTAAAAAGTTCTTGTGGCAGTTGAAGTTACTACATTAGCCACCCACTATACTTTACACTTCCACAGAAGAATTAGCTGAAGAAAACGAAAAAGAGTCCATAGAATCCATAGTACATGTGCTTCGATGCAGGGTCTGGCACCTTAGTGCAAACCCAGTTTAATTTTATTTTTAAGCCAAGGTATGAAATTCAATCCAAGACTCCTACTGATGTGTAGGCAGGTGTTCCCTTCTGACAGTTTTGCCATGGAAATAGAAACCTCAAGCAGAAAAAAAAAGCAAGCAGCAGCAGTGATACCATCTTTATTTTAACAGGACTCACCAGAGTTCATCTGTCAGTGTTGTTAGTTCCCCAAGTAGAGATCAAAAGAAGCAATTAGAATTCTTTCCATCAGATTTCTCTTTTCAGATAGTATTTCTAATGGGAATTCTGAAACAACATTTTAAATACCTTTCATCTTATTTTGAGATTTAAAAGATTAAGTGTTCTTCAATTTATCTGAAAATCAGGATCTTTTGTGTCTGTAAAGAAATTCCTGGAGCCAAATTAAGACATATAGGCAGAATACTTTATACCCTGTTAAGAAGGATAAGATTCAACGTGAGTATGTTGCCAGACGAGTCCCTACTGGGACACCTAGAAGCAAATGTGTCCCAAGAATATCTATTTTATGAACAGTTATCTCACCAGAATAAATCCATGCCCATATACATATTTTTTAATCTGATCTAACCCCTGGATACATGTAGAAACATTTTATTTTTCCTGTGTTTTCAGTGTTAGGGTTTTATTTCCTTCAATTAATCATCTGCGTTTGCTAACAATAGTGTCAAAAACTTCTTCAGTGACATGCAGTACAGTACATTTTGATGTTTCACACATCAGCTTGCTTCAGCCTACAGCATCTGATGTTACAAGAGATAAGAAACATGACATGACCAATGAGACTTAATAAAATGTGTTACAATCCAAAGCATTGCTCTGAAACCTGAAATGACCTTTTCTTCGTTATTTTGCAATATTTATTGTTTGTACATTCTCAGCGAAACTTTTTTTTTTTTCAGTTTGAAAGGGTGGCATTAAAACAATGTGAAAAAGTTTATATTGAAGAAGCACTGGTTCCAAATACTGCTAACATTGATATGATTCTAAGGAAACAGGACTTTATATGCAAAATGTGGAAAGAAACCGAGAAACAGAGATGGAACGATGAAATAATGTATAAACATAAGCCACTCCAATTTTTAAATAATTAATAGACAAGAATGTTACTTGAGAAGATGTAAATCTGACTGCAAAACCTGCTAATAAATGTTAATGACCTCTGCGAACTGGATAGCATACAGATGTGTGTGAACACACATACATATATGTGTATATATATATATTTTATATATATATATNTGGGAGTAAGGGAAGAGAAATCTGTAGAAAAAAGAACAGAGTAAATGAGAATATCTAGATTCAGTTGAGGTATATATTATTGTGACTCTAAGAATACAAGAATTGCCTCTGTTTGGGCAATTATCAGGGATTATCAGGGATTGCACATGTAACAATGTCTAAATGACTTCAACTGAGATTGTACTTCAAAAGACTTAGAAATGAACCTAAGAAAATATTTTAAAATTACCATATTCCTGTTTACTAGATGGTCTTCACATTTTGTCATAGAATATGACATGTATGAAAAATGCATTTTAAGATTCTTGATATTCATTTTCTTATTAATATGTATTTATGTAAATATTAAGATGGCTGACAGTTACAACCATTATTAGGTTGTGGGTGAAAAACTGAACTTAAATAAATCATTTGAAAATCAACTGTGCTTAACTTGTAATACAGTTTCTTTGCAATTTCTTACCCAGAAATTACATTAAATGTTTTATGTGTCATCATCAATCTACTTTTCAGCATCTGCAAAATTCAAATGCATCCAATTATATTAATTTCTTTGGAAAACAATTGAAATGAAAGAGGCATTTTAATAATGTTTTGCATATTATTTTCAAAACTGAATTCATGAAAGTTAAAATAATGTGAAGTATAATATTACGCATTCATATATACTTTGTTGTTTTGCCATTGTTTTTAAGTAATTTAAAGTATTAAAATTTTACTTAGGAATTTAATTACAATGTAACTTTATGCTCATGGTAATAGCACACAGTATGTAACTTGATTTCTCGAACATTTCAAAAATAGAAATGGTGCATATTTCTATTAGCCACAGTGTTTTTGTTACAGAATCTCTGCATATTTATTTTGTAAGTTTTTTGATGTTGCTCAGATATCTCTTTTCAAATTACATCCATTGACGCTGGTAGGAATTATATAAGGAGAGAATTAGATCTTTATTGAATTAATGCCTGATCTTGCTAACTTTCATTTTTGGTCCTGAATTAATCGGAACTTGAATGAGACCCTTAGAACAAATTTTGAAAAGCACTTTTTGATCTCCAAAAATTTTTGATCTCCAAAAATTTTGATCACCAAATAGCAAAATTTTATTCTGCTTTACAAAAACTGTGAAGATCTCATGTGATACCAAACTGACATAAGGTCCTTGCTGACAATGAATACAGATCCATGTTGGATTCATGTTCAGTAATCCATCTTTCGTATTCCTGTTCTAAAAAAAATACCCATTTTACAAAGCACAGAGAAGCCCTTTGTAGACATGAAAAATTTGTTATCAGGCTAAAGTGGAAAAAGGCAACAATGTGTTAATTAAGTTTTTCATGAGATATTCAGGACGGGATGTAGTTGAGATAATAGTATTAGCTTCAAATGGAAAGTAATGTACATTTATTATGTTTCTAAGACCCTGTTCAGGAGTGTGGGTGGAGAGTATCACTGAACAGCTAAATAAAACAGGGTCAAGAAACAAACCTCAGTTCCCGGGGTCAAGTGGTACAGATTAACTAATCCATAATATTTCGAATGAGTTCTCCCTAAAACACACTGATCTTATTTGCACTACATTATTCTAGGTTTTAAATCCCACTTGGCCCCAGGAAAGAAGATATTACTTCTATTTTTAATCAATTTGAAATGCTTAAGATTACATTGTATGTTACTGGAATGGTGACTTAGTTTCTGTGAGGTGGAACTGTATGTGTGAGATCCAAGGAATTGATTATTCTTGTGTTAGGTATGAAAAGCCTGCTAGGAGGGTGCTGGTAAACAGTAGACTTAGGGAAGAGATAAACCTTATGTGATATTATTCCTGTTGTGTCTTGGAGTTCTTGGGGTGACTACATGTGATGGTTTTCTTACTACTTTTGGACATTTCCACAGCTCAACCTGCCTCTGGCCAGCTGCGTACACATCACTGCATGTCTCAGTTTTACACTTCTCACTGCTCTTGTTCCAGTGAAAGGAGCTGGAAGCTATTACACACCACTAAGGCACTTCCATTTTCTGTGATTTCTGAGATGTCTCATTTTACGCTTTGTTCCATTTCAGATAATGTGTTTCTCAGATTTATTTTTATACTGTTCCAGTTTTTCATTTCTTGTTATTATGAAGATGGTTATGAAAAATAATAATAAAATATACATGCATTTGTGTAGACTGATCATGAAACTCGCTACCTAGTACAAATAAGCTTCTGTGAGAGTCCCAGAAGTACTGTCACAAGTGTGCTGTCATGGTTTATTGACTAATCAGCGAAGAATTGAAGTCCCGATTGGCTTTATTTGTTGGTTTATTGAAAAAGAGAGATAGGAAGTACAGGACAGATTAATTAATTTTTGCTGGGGAATCCAAGTTTTGAGATGCTGTCATTTTGATTGATGGCTGTGTAAAAGAAGAGGTGTTTTGAAAATAAAAACCTCATGAATTGTCACTTTTGTGGCACATTAATACTAAGTTCTTCCTTTTAAGTGCTTCCATTCTTTTTTCTAATACAAATATCAATTTCAGCATCTAGAGACAACTTCTTGAATGTTTATGAAGCAAGGGTTAAACAGGATATGAAGGGTGTTTAGAATAAGCAAACAAAATGATTATTAAAAACATGTGTGTTTACATATAGATATATATACATATATATAACTTTTAAAGTGCTTTAGGTCAAAGATAAAGGCTTTTTTACCCTTGTGGTTGAGACTATATTTGAAAATTATGAGAACATCTTAATTGGGATAATTTACAACGTATAGGAGCTAATACTCATCAAGGTTGGAAAGTCAAGGTTACAGTTTAATTATGTTCAAAGCTCACTATTCATTTAATTTAATAGTTACTATTATTCTGTGATCTTGTATTTTAAGCTGCAAGTCTGTTGTTTTATATGACAAACTCCAAGTCTGAGCCTTTCAGGCAGATTGACATATTAAGCTCTTTCATTACTCCAGCATATAAATATTTCCTCTGAGAGGAGCTGAGAGAGGACAAGAAATAAAGCAGGAATGTTAAAAGAGATGCCCTGCATTATTGTTCTATAAATACTCAAATATTTGTCCTTATGTGACAAGAAATAAATTAAAGCATTGCAAATTTATAAATTTGTGGAAGAAACAGCTATACCCTTTTCTCAGAGGCACTTTTTAAAAAAAGACTATTGTAAAGCACTACAAAATAATTTCTTTATCCAAAAGCTCTGAAGCAGTTATTAAACCAGCTGTTTTCAAAAGTACACAAATCTGCTAAGTTGCAGTTGGGTAACTGTTAAATGTTAAAGCAGTGAATGATCAGCATGTAGCAGATGGCCTGGGAATGGGTTAGAAAATGGCAATGTTAATACCACCAGACTGAGATGTTCATTTGTGCTGTGGTATGTGCAGACTGGGTGAATAATGAAGGCTCTGTAATAATTGTGTAAATCCCAACATTATTAAATCGATTCAGCTGGGGTTTCTTAATATATGTGAAGCACTTGATGTACTTTGAGAAACACCTCCTCTTTTTGCTAAAGCTGTTCTCATTAACTCATACTGCTTTATTTGCTGTGACCTCAGTGTTCCTGTTTAGTAATGAGTGGAATAAAAATTAGAAATCCTCTTTAACTCTCAATATGAGAGAGAGGAAAATATTCCAGAAATGAAACAAACACCTATCCCACTGTTTTTGCAGATTGGCCATTATTTGAATTGTACACCATATTTTTTAGGATTTTAAAATTAAATTTCTCATAACAGGTATTGGGGAAGGAAAATCATAACCTAGTCAACTGCAAAAAGTTGTTTTAAGGAGGTCAAATAAAAGAGTAAACAAAATCAATAACCCCAATAAGTATCTTGCTCCAACAGCTTATCGAAGCTTGTTCCGGTGTATGTAATGTTAAAAGGCAGAATATTTTTTATGATTAAAGAGGACATAGATCAGGAGTAATGCACCAAGAATATCCCACGTGACAGCTCCCAGAGGATGATCACCTATGATGTTGAGGTAAAACATGAACCAAAAATAAGCAAAACGTCAAGACACTGTAAACATGCTACAGGCAGATGCACAGCTAGCAGATAATCCCTGGGGTACCATACTTGTACATGTGCAGGTGTTAAAAACTCTAACTCACCCTCAGGAGTTTGTACCTGTGAACTGAGAATTCTCTTTACCCCTCAGCTTTTAGCAGATTAGGTGGAAGTTGAAGGTCATTAATACAATATTATTTTTCAACACCATGGGTATATGTTGCTTCAGCAGTGCCTGATGGAACTTACATTGACATCTGTGCAGAACTGGTGGCCAGACAACAGCCCTCTGAACCAGTATGAGGCACCATGCATGACTGACAGTCAACAAAGCAGGACACATAAATTCTGCCAGTTCCTGTCATTAGATACTGCATATACATTAGGGAAAAAAAAAAAAAAAAAAAACAATAAAGGAAAGGAAGAATTTATTAGTATTATTTCCATTTTATAATGACCCATACTACAGTCCTCAGAAAAAATAAAACCTTTAAGATATTCATAGTTCTGTTTGAAAATACTGGACCGTGAGGCACTGAAACAGATTGCCCAACAGTGGATACCCCATCCCAGGAAGTGTTCAAGGCCAGGCTGGATGGAGGTTTGAGCAAACTGGTCCATGGCAGGGGGGTTGGAACTACATGATCTCTAAGGTCCCTTCCAACTCAAATCGTTCTACAGTTTCATGATAACTGAAAGATCTAGAGAAGACATGATGTTTTAGTTGTCTGTTAATCAGCAGTATATTGCTACACACAAAAGATGTACTATAGAAGATGGCAGTGAATTCTAATGCTATCTTACAGCTAAAATTCCAAATGTCTGCAAGAAATAAAGAGCCTAATACACCCCCTTCCTCAGCTGTGTATTATTTTGCAGAAGAGAAATCAAGGGAAGACTTTCTACTAATTTTATAGAAAGCCATCCCAGTCCTTGCATTTGAATGAAACAGTTTTTCTTTACATGACGGTGAAAAACTGAGGCTGGTTAGAATTAATACGAAAGAAAAAGTCATCTTTTGCTCTCAGACACATTGGTATAACCCTGCAAATGTGGTAAAAGTCACCCAAAGTGACACATGCTTAGCTAAGGACAGAATTCGTCACTCAGATTGCAGGATAAAAAGGGACAGCAGAGCTCTTTAGGATGTCTGTGTTTTGCTTAGCTCTGCAGTATGGTACAGCCTATGGGAAACTTAGTGAATTTCCATAGCTGGTTTAGCCAGCCACAGTTAACTAGATTTAAGGATGAGCCAAATTTTACAGGGATAATAAAGTGATCTTCCAACAGTCCTCCTCAACTCCAGTTGCTACCGGAGTAAAAAGTGACTGAATTTGATAAAAAAGTTCTACCAGAACATCATTGTTCTACACCAGTCTTCAAATTGTGTTTTCAGGTTCCTGTGAAAAGTGAGGGTCAGGACAAATCTACACAACCCTCAGTTTCACTTATCATCATGTAGAGAAATAGCCGTGCATAAAACAGCAGAAAAACCCACAAAGTTTAATTTTAAGGTCTTCAAAGATTGCTTCTGTAATACTTGTAGAGTGTGAGCTATGTCAAACACGTCTATCACAGAAGAGAAAAACTAAATGGCAACCCATAAGAGGTGTGTGCACTGGATTTTATTTAGGAGCCAACAAGAATAGTGCTTCTACCCAACTTCATTACTTCATGCTTTCAGTTCCCCTAGTATCACCCAGTCTTGCCTTCCCATCAATGAGATTGCTGCTGGTCTGAAAAAGCTTGACTGAAAGACCTCTTGATTTTGTGCAGTCCACCTCTTTGCAGTTCCAGCTGTGTCCCTAAGTCTCCCGCAGCAATGGATGGTGCATTTCAAAGCATATATCCCACAGAACAAGGCTTGCCCAATCTCAAGAGTTTATATGCAGAAACACAATGTATCATCAGCTTCCCAACTCTTTCTTTTGACAAATGTACAGTGTGTACCTCTACACTTCTGAGAGTCCCATGTGTATAACTTCTGCTTAGTCAGGCTGTACCTGCAGTTTACAGCCAGCCCGGACTGCCTGTGGCTCACCAGGGTAGGCTTGAGCTTGAGAATTCAAAGACACAATTTGAGACATTCACGCACAAGTACATACACACACAATTATCTGCAACACACTACAATGGAAGATTGAGTGATTTAGTGTGTATCTCTATAAGATGTACACCAGTAAAGTGTATGCAGTGGGGAAGCAAAAGTCCTGCTGCAAAACAGACGACAAATCAACAGCAGATGCCTCAGGGGTTAACACATAGTGACTTATTAAATAGTTTCAATTATAAACCTATTTTTACTTTCAGTGTGTTTCTAAAACCTTGTTTATGAGGAGGAACAATAGAATTGGACCTGTTATGAAATACAGTTATTCATATGTGTACCTTTTATGATCTTCTCTTGAAATTGAAGCACAAAAAATGGCTAACATATTGATTGAACTTAAAAAAAATTCCCAGAGCATATTACGGTTGTAAAAGCAGCCAGCGTTTAGTCTTGTTTGCTTCATTCATTTTCCCTATTCATCCTGTTTCCAGATCATTAATGAAGACTAAAAACAGTCCCAAATTGCGCCATTTAGCAAACTCTGTATTTTATATTTCCGTGTTTAGAAAACACTCTTCATTTTGTCAGTACCAATCTATAACAGTAGTTTGCCTCTTATCTCAAAATATCTGTATTTTCACATAGCTTTTAGCTTTTTCTGAGGAGTTTGATTGCAGCATTTCTGAATAAAAATAAATTATATCTGTCAGTTCCTATTTACCTACTGTTTTGCTGACCAACTTGACAATATCTATCAAATAGGTTGGAGTCATATTTTTCTGCTTTCTATAGGTGATCTTGTTTTAGTCATGTCTTATCATGTTCCAGTATTTCAAAGAAAGTTTACAAAAGAGCACAAAGACTTAGTGTGAAGTACGTATTTTACTCAAATATGTTAAATAATAGGGTTTACATAATGGAAGGGTATTAACTGTGTTAGGTAGGCAATTGAGCAGAATAATGGTGCTTTAAACTTTTAAAGTGAAAGAAATCTACATTCACACAGATATTTTACAGTTTCAGGATTCATTATTTGTTTCAAACCATGTCAGGAAAGCTGTCATAATATTCACAGTCATTTTGAGAGTAAGGTAAAAAGTCACCTTCCATAACATCTGAATGCTATGTTTTTTTAAAAAAATTAACTTATTTTTGTAAGTGGCACAGATATGTAATTCTTCAGTTCCTTCTGAGATTTGGGTGGACTGAGTTTTTGTGGCATTTTCCTAGGAAAACTAGAAAAATGTCTGGAACATCTGAAACAGTTTCATAATCAAAATGTCATTTGAAAAAGTGGATGTAGTGGAGCACTGTAGAATGGGAATGCATACGTGTTCAAACAGGAGGGAAAAAGGAATTGAGTCCAGTCAATTTCAATTCTGAAAATGTCTGGGAAAGATAATCAATGAAATTATTTGCAAGTGTTTGTATGTATGACAGTGAGATGATGAACAAATTGAGTTAAATTTGGATGTTTGTGCTCATTTTTGGCCCAGACAGAGTTCAGTTGTCTTTATAGTAGCTGATATGGGGCTTTGTTTTTTATTTGTACTGGAAATGGTGTTGGTAATTCAGGGATGTTTTAGCTGTTGCTGAGCAATGCTTATACAGAGTCAAGGCCTTTTCTGCTTTTCACTGCACCCTGTGAGCTGAGTACAAAAGGATTAGAGAGGAGGCACAGTCAGGACAGCTGATCCCAGCTGACAACAGGATATTTTGTATCATGTAGTATCATGCCCAGAATACACACTAGGGAGAAGAAGAAAGTAGGAAAAGGTAGGGGAGGAATACCCAAAGTGTGTTTGTCTTCTCAAGTAATGGTTACATTTGATGGACCTCTGCTCCCCTGGAGATGGCTGAACACCTTCCTGCCTAGAGGAAGGGGTGAAAGAATTCTTTGTTTTCTTTTTCTTGTGTATGTCTTTTGCTTTACCTCTTAAACTGTCCTCATCTCAACCCACAAATTTTCTGATTCTTACTATTTCAATTTTCTAAGTGTCCCAATGGGGGAAACCGAGTGAGTGGCTGTGTAGGGCTTCATTGCCAACTGGGACTAAACCACAACAATGATAAAGGAACAGTGTTAGGATAGGAAAGAAGTAATAGAAATTCTGTGACTTTAATCTATTAAATCATGTCTCACAAAACATTCCCGTAAGTAAGCTGTGAGGAAAAATTCTGGATTAAATTTCTATTCTCTTGCAGTAAAACAGGTTGGACCATTCAATCCATGAAATAAGTTTCCAAAAGATCACTTTAACATATGCTGTGTCAAGCAGCATCTGAAGGTTATAATAGTCTTAAGTATTTTCATTGGTAATCTTTCTGAACGAATACAAAATTGCCTTGCCTCAGAAATTATACAAAGCCAAATGAGGATTCGCTGGGGACAGTGTTACAATTAAGAAAACATAAATAATTTTGAGATATGATCTAGAAAGAGTTCAATTATTGTCTATGAAAATAAATCAACTGCATGAATGCTGTCTGGTAGCATTTCTTCTGAAAGTGGAAGTGGGCTTCTGTGGATCATAAATTGAATACAATACAGTAATGCCACAGCATGGCAAAGAAGACAACCTGCATAGTGGAATAAACAATTATGAGGACAGTCTTTAAAATAAGAGAAGAATTTTTTTTCATTCCATGCAGCTCAGCCCAACTACAGAATTCTATTCTATTCTGAGATGTGTTTCGATGAAGATGTGAACTAGTTATGCCTGTGATAGAGGAGAGAATGATCAAGTTCTACAGAATATGACCTAGATACTGAAAAAAAAAGAGCTATTAAACCTAAATAAAAAAAGAGGGCTGACAGAGATGCAGTAATATATTCGAAGTTTTATATAATTAGGAAAGGAATATATCATCTCAAAGGTCTACCTTGTCATAAGGTTTATAGTGATGGTCAAAAAACAGAATCTCAAAGAAGGTAAGTAAACGGAAAGATCCCAAGCCTTCTCAACCTTAAACTATTTTCAAGTGGTGGACTTCCTTAGCTGGAGGTAGTTTTCACATATTTAATTACTCTCAGCAGTCAATACATCTAATAGAATTTTGAAAAATTGGGACAGTGATAAAGAAAAGAAATCTGTTCTCCATGCATGGGCAGATAGGACTGTGAGGAATAGACTTCAACTACATCAACAAAAATTTAGATTATAAAAAAACCAAACCTAATGGTAATGGATAACAAAGTACAAAGCCAGTTTAGCTGAGGAGCTTGTGGAGTCTTCAATGTTATCGATCACTAAGAAGAGACCAGTACTCTATGGGATTGAAATAAAAATCTGTAACAAGTAGCACATCCTGTATGGTGGGAAAAAGGAGAATAAAAGTGCTCATGGTCCTCCATATTCCTGTCTTTCTTTAGTTCTATTGATTCCTGATAAATTTTCTTTTTTTTTTTACATTCTTGCAGTGACTTCTCTCTCATTCCCTAAGACACTAACTCCAAATTAGGTAGGTCCCCCAGCAACTAACTACACTATGAATCAATAATTTTAATTTTTCCTATGGTTTATTATAGGAAGTTCTGGTATGAATACTTTGTTTATATTTAGATATTTAATTTTTCCAAGAAATTTTTTTAATTTTTTTTTTCCTCACAGGTTTTCATGTATCAGTTTTCCTTTATAAATTATCCAGGAAATTTTTGCACATATCATTTACTTTCTGCATTTCAGAGTAAGCATCAGAAAAAAACTCTTTAATTAGTGTGTTTTTATATACAATGAAAATGCCACACTGAAAGCAAATGGAGCCACCTCCCTAGCTGGCAGATAATTCCAGGAGCAAATAACTTCTGTGCAGAGTGCAGTATTAAATCTGTGCAATACTCAGTAATGTGGGCACATGCTGCCTCTTTATTTCAATTTAATTCTATATTCATTCAAATAAACCTCTCTGTCATTTAAATCTTCTGTTCAAATAATCAGACAGAGAAGCATGTGAACAATTTGTGACCCTTGAAAGGCAACAGAAGAGTAGATAACATTTTCAGAAAGCTTGTCCCCTTTCACTCTACTCATTGTGAAAACAATCACTGAGTGTATGAAAACATAGGTCTCTGTATTGTCAAATCATTTCAGAAAAACAAGAATTTCTCACTTACTAGCAATCCAGATCAAAAAGAAAAGCACTTAATTTATAGGTGAAAGTGTATTGAACAAGTGCTAATAACAAGATCACATTCTGATTTTCATGAAAAAGGCATCATTTCTTAAACCGTGATAAACAAGATAGATACATAGACAACTATTTTTCTATAAAAAATATAAAACTGCCAATCATACATGGTATCACTAAACTAACACAGTGTATTGCTTAGAAGTGATGTCCATGTCAATCAATGTCAAATCTACAAGCTTAGTCTTGTTACCAATATTTTCAAAACTTACTGAATATAAGTTTTCAAAATGTGAAAAAATACCTACTTTTGAGAAGCCCAGGCTGTAACACTAGCCTTGAAGATTTGAGCTACAAACACCACTAACTTAACAAAACTGATTTTAATTACAAGCCTTTTCACTCCTCATTAAAATTAATCAGTACTTTCTTTGTGTTTCTCCTCTTCTGCATAACATGTGGGTCCAGATGGTTCTCAAAGACTGTAATTTCTAGGGATTTTGAGCAACACATTTGTATTCTGTAATAGAAGGCATCTGATCCTTTATTTGATGTTGGTTCTCAGAAAATCCCTACCTTTAAAAATTCATGAGAGGATTGGAGTGGTAATCTAAGCAGCTGGTCATTTTCCTGTTCAGGTCTTTTAAATCTAGCCAAAAAAAAAAAAAAAAAAAACAAAAAACAAAAAAAACAAAAANNAAAAAACCAACAAAAAACCAAAAAAACCAAAACCAAGAGAGAAAAGATTTTTTTAAACAGGTTCACGCTTTCCCGGTCCTAATAAAGATAATAGACTGTGAAATTTCATCTGTAGAATTTAAAATGTCAAGAATCTCAGCTAATGAAAACAACAATTGACTACAGGGATAGTTATATTACCTGATCTGTTGAAGCAAAAAACCACACTTAACTGAAGGGTTTTTCTCCACAGCTTAAATCCATGTTGTTTATGAGTAAATGGATAAGGCAAGGGGCTGTGAGAAAGATTAGATAGACTTTTTCTTCTTAGCTAAGTGGTCTGATAAGACCCAAATCAGTACAGAGTGACGGCCAATATTACCTGATGCATACTATGTGGCATATAGAAAATTGGCTCAATGTTTAATCCTAGTTCAGCAAGATCAATTGTTCATTTTGCAAGAATGATCAATTGTTCAACTGCTAGCTGATCAGGATAAAAAACACAATACAAGCTTATGAAAAGAACAATTTTTTTCTATATTTAAGCATTCCTTTTCTTAGAAGGAAAGTATATTTGATGGTATATGTGTGTTTTCATCCCTTATGTCTGGAAGTGGAATATGTGCAAGAGCAAACACTAAATCCTGAAAAATCTGGCTTGTTTATTTTAAAGCATGAATGAACTGTGTAATAGATGATGTGCACATGCACTTGTGTGTATTAATATTATATATATTGTCTATTATAAATAATTGAAATAAAAGGTCTGATAAAATACGTGATAAATGTGGGAACTCTTAATCTAGTTCAATAATATTACATGGTATTGGAAACCTTTAGGACATTATATTTTATTAAATGAATATGAGGTTTCCCTGAAGTAGAACTTAAGTTGTGAGTAAGGTCATCTGTTTACTCAGATAAATGGGAGAGAGAGGCATGGAAAATATGTATTATCTAATATCATGGTAAAATATTAAGTCTGTTCAGAAAATATCTAATTATGTGAGTTTTACACATCATGCACATATGAAGAGAGTTTAAGCGCAGTTTCTGCAGAGTCAGTCCTAAGGCTATGCTATATTTTAACAGCTTTTCTGTCACTAATGAAAATAAAGATGCAAAGCACTGAAACATATAAAGAATCATATACATTTCCTTTATATTACAATATCTCATAAATGTGCACATTTCTTTCCTAAAGAGAACATTTTAATAAATTTTATGTCTGGAAAACTTGTTTTTAATTTTTTAGATTTTAAAAAGTTAGCTTTTGCTTCAGAATTCCCTATGAAAATTTGACTTGCATATTTTTTTCTCATTTCATCTTTAGTTCATTGTTTTCTCTTCTTCCTTGTCTTATCCATATTTTGACAATTATTCTTTTTGTCTTTGCTATCAGGAAAATGCAAGGGATTTTGACCTGTTAGGTAGCACTCTTGGGTATTTTGGGTTTTATTTATTTATTTACTGGCAGATGCTGTGGCAGCATGCAGCAAATTCAAGCGGGAACAGAGGGAGAGGAGGAAGAAAGGAAAAAGATCATCATTTGGGTTAACAGTGATTTCCATAAACATGCATGTGGTACTGCTCTCTCCAAATCTAATTACTGACATGAATAGCAAGAGTAGAATTCTCTGATAGGTTGGTTCAAAAGCACCCAGGGAATTTTTATGAAAGGACAGCATTTGCCAAATCATCATCTGTGTCCCTTTTCTCAGAGAGCTCTGTGGGAAACATCTGAAGTGTAAATATGAGTGGATTATCAGCTTTCATGGTATCATTGCATTGCACCTTTTCCCCAGCAAAGAGAATGAATGACTGACTGTCTTTCTAATGGTCTCTGGTGAAAGATGGTAGTGCTCATGGATTAGATGGAATTTAACATGTCAGAGAGAATATTTCCTCAGTAAAAATAAAAAGTGACTTTCAAAGAGAATGTATGTAAGTTACTGTATTTCAGTTTTAGTGGTTTCAAGTGATTAAGACAAGAATTTACAATGGATAAGAAAATCAATTTAAAAATTGCAAAGCGGAATTTAAGAACCTGGGTGCTAAGGGTTAAAATTCAGAGGCATTTAAACTGGTTAAATTTAAAGGATTTGCTTCCAAAGACTCTAACACATATCCAATTTAGATTATCACAACTGAAAAAAACACAACAGCAACAACAACAACAACAAAACCATAAAAAAGTGG